>CABFOV010000996.1:6992-40759 GCA_902141375.1 Timema poppense
CCCCCCCCCCTTCCTCGCTAAGAAGTAACACAAAGTATACGTTTAGCCTGAACCCCTCACCCCTTCCGACACGTGTTACGTAGCTTTTCACGTCGACAGTGAATGTAATTTCATATGAAAGCTTTTGCGACACTAAAAGAGAGACTCAGATTTAATACTACTCGGAATAGGAAGCTATCTATTAGTATGTTTACTGACTGTAGAAACATGAACTATAATATTATTCTTTTCATCATTGAAATGTAATCATAATACCTGTATTACGTAACACTGTGATGTAACCACCCTCTTTCCATGTAATACCATGTAGACGCTAGAAATGACCCCTAACCCCCTTTTAACAACGTTACATAGTTTATAAATTAACCCTGATAGGTAAATCTAGCAAAGGAAACTAAAGTGGAGGCCATGAGAATGAAGTTTGTGAGGAGTATGCTAGCTGTCACGAAGAGGAAAAGGATAGGGGATTAAGCTATCTTGGAAAGAGTGGGGGGTTCAGGGAGTACATGAGATAGTGGAGGAAGCAAGGATGAGATGGTATGTGCAAGAAATGAGGAAGGAGAAGCAGAGGATGCCAAAGAAAGTTTTGGAAATGAAGTATGTAGGAAAAAGATCGCAAGGAAGGTCAAGAAAAGGATGGTAGGGGGTTGGATAAAAGAAAGTGTGCAAGTGAGAGGAGAAGAATGGAAGTGATTTAAGGAGGAAGGATGGTTTAAGAATAGAGGAAGATGAAGACATTTTTCTAAACCGACACAGCCACGGCCTGGAAAAAGTTGATGATGTTGATGATGTATGGGTGTGTTTGAGAAAGTTTTTCTAGAGAAAGCACAACTGAATTAGCAAGCATATAGGAATGTGAAAAGCACACTCATACAAGACTTGAGTAAACCATCAGTGTCTGGTGTATCCAATTAGTTCAAACAATGATCGATCTGGATTCATAAATTCATGCTAGTCTGACGCTTTAAGCCATGTGACCTCCAGTGTGGGTATTATTATTATTATTAATATTATATCTCATATCTTAAAAACCACATATGTGAGCTATTTTTTTTTATGAAAGCTCTATGTCTGAAATGTTTTATTACTCTTGGAAGTACCAGTAAAGATATCTTTGTCAAGTTATGGCAATAATTTAGTTATCAAGTTTATGTACCTATTTATGTACTTCCTTTTTTTTTTACTGCAATCGCATGACAAAGAATACTTGTTCCATTTTACAAGACGTCGACATCCATCCATTTACAAATAATCGGGTTTTCTTCCTTTTTTTTCAATGAATAACACGACATAGATGCTATGTTTGTGTGTGTGTTGTTTTTATGTAGTAAAGTCTTTTAGTTTCACAAAAAGCTAACACAATCAAAATAATGTCTTCACTTCGTGATGTAGCTCTGTTGATACTTATTTTGTCTCTATTATCTGTGATTGGTGCAAGGCCAGAAGTAAAACAGACATGTAAGTTTTCAGATCATGATTTTATTTTTTACGGTTTTTACCATTCATAGCAATAAAACATTTTACATATTTATTTAAATTAACTATTTTCACGGAACATTAATATAAGAACCAAAATAAATAAAATTGTATGTTCTACAAAATGTAATATTATTATAAATCCAATTTCAAGGTGTATTATTCTAATTATCATCTGATTTTTTTGCTGTCGTGAATTTGTTTAACGCACCTGACAACCAAACTACATCTTATTCTGCATCACTCATCCTTACGGGGAGGTTAAGGTTCGATTCTTCACTGAGTTTGTGTATTTTTTTTTTTTTACCTCAGCGCCCTACTACCCTTTTGGGTTATACGTTTAGATACTATTTACGTTAATATGTTAGGGATGAGAAAGGTTTAATTTAGAGTAAGCGTGCCTGCATTTTGATGGAGGGAGAGTTTAAAAACATTTAGGTAAAACCACCTAAGGCACCCCCCCCCCGGACTTCAAACCCTGATATCCCCGTCATTACAAGTCTAGTCTGTGAGAGTGGACTAAAGTTTTGTTCACTGTAGGTATATTTAATATAACAATGACTCGCTTCAATGGCCTAATAGTCTAAGGCGTAATTCTTGTGTTAGACTGCCATTCTGAAGACGGAAAGATCAAGGTTCGAATCCCTATCGGGTATATTGAGAGGTTTCCCCCCCCTAAATTGTATCCCACTCTCCTTCCACACAAATGTGGGTATATTATATTTTTAAAACCCTTCATTCCTCATCAATACCCCATTAAAGTAACTATCACATGCGCATAACCCGAATAGGTAGTAATCCGCGGTAATAAATATTTATAAGAGGGATTTATTTTATACCGAAGTTTATCATCGAGGAGAAATTTCAACTTGAAATACAAAGAAGCATCACACTAGACCACTACCTTCTCTCGGACAACCCCGGGAACTTTCAGCTAATAGATGATCAAGTGGCGGTGGAGTTAGTCTCTGTAACACGACGATGGAAAAGAAGCGAAGCGTGGACTGTTGTCGAGGACAAGAAAGGCTTGAAGGGACTGTACCAACATCCATGTGAACAACCACACACAAAATAATGTTATACATTTATTGGCGTTTTGAAAGGTCGGTTAAATTATTAATAATGGTTGGAATTATATATTTTTTTATCACCACGTCTACTATCCGTTCAGATTATACGCATATATGATAATTTACTTATTGAAGTATGGATAAGGAAGGAAGCATTTTAGAGGTAATCTACTAGCATTTGCATGGAAGGAGAGTGGGAAACCATTAAAAAAACCTCATTAGAACAAATTGGGATTTTATCCCCGATCTCCCTTTCGACATCAGGCAAGTCTAGCGCCAGAGTGACGCCTTAGTCAATTCTGCCCCTGAAGCGGGTCTAGAAAAGTTACTTTATCTAGATTCACGTAACCCGCTTCGCTGCCTACATGGTCTACACCTTTAATGCAAGGGCTGGAAATATTTTTGGTATCACTAGTGAATGGGTAAAAAAAACTAGTAAGCTGGTTTGGAAAAAAAAAATCGGCCAAAAATTTTACTTTTATATAATTTATAAAGTAATTAGTTATTAGTCCATTTATATGCACCCAATTGTATATTTGCTAAATCTTTTGCGGGCAAGATAGAACTCGTCCACGAACCAGCCAGACCTGGCCCACGGGCTGTAGGTTGCAAACCCCTGATCTAAGGCGTCACTCTCAGAATATACTAGACTACCAATGCTCGGAAGATTGGGGTTCGAATCTTGGAAAGGCGTACATAAGGTGGTTTTTACTTCATGATTATCCATTCTCCCTCCATGTAAAAGCGGGTAGACCTATAAATTACACCTTACTCATCCTTAAGAAAGTAGTGTGGGTAGTAATACGTGATGATAATGATTTTTTTCCCGTATTCATACGTCAAGCCATGTGATCTGTTCTATTCACTTTTGATGTATATTATCAATATCTACAATGTAACGTTGATAAAACAATCACATTTGTCAATGTATAAAGGTCTTTTTTATCTCTCTAAAATACCCTTTCTATGAAAATTGGGCCTTAGTACAGACCTGTCAAGCCTTAGTTGCCCTGGTATTAACCCAAGCTCCGCCCTCTTTAAGAGGTCAAGGTTTTTAATTCAAACAGACCAGCTCTGTGGATTATGCCCTCACTCAACGTGAATCATGAAGCAGCCCCTTAATAATTCACTCACTTCCTCGTATTATCGGAAGGTTGAATGAAAAAAAAAATGTTTAATTTTTCTAGACTTTTTACTCGACTTCTGTGTCGGGGACGACGGTAGCTACCACGACCCAGGGGAGAAGTGGTCTATCCCCGATGTGTGCAAGAGGTTCTCATGCAACGAGAATGCTCAGGTTTTCACAGAATCGTAAGTCTGATACATACATACATACATACATACATACATACATACATACATACATTACATACATACAGTACATAAAATTACATGCATTACATTCATACATATATACATACATACACACATACATACACATATACACACATAAATACATACATACACATATACACACATACATTACATTCATACATATATACACATACACACATACATACACATATACACACATACATTACATTCATACATATATACACATACACACATACATACATACATTACATACATACATTACATACATACATTTATACACATACACACATACATACATTACATTCATACGTATATACACATACACACATACATACACACATATACACATACATACATTTATTTATTCATACATACATACATACATACATACATACATACATACATACATACATACGGGACGAGTATCTCTTTATTGGCTGGTTGTATGTCTAGTGTCGTGTCTTGTCGCGGAGTGTTGCCAGAGTAAGCCGAGCTAGCTAAAACTCTACCTTTGATATATTCTCTACCACCCGCTCCCCGTGTTACCACCAATCATATTTATTCTCTGTACTAGATATATAACAAAATCAGTAGTGTTGTGGAGTGTTACCAGGATAAACAATAACTCCCCATTTGTCCATTCATATAATAATCTCTACTCAACACATCTCTCAAAGAAAAATGTACCTGCCAAATAAATATTCTACTGGGTCAAAGAACAATTCACAGGTAGATATTAAACACGCTCTACCTACATTGGCAAGACACCACGACACGAAACGGTTATGTCCTATCACAGTACACCTTTTTATATAAATAAAAAGGTATGCCCAACTCGTTTTAGCGTAAGGGACACATTAAAAGTTGAAACTAATGAAGAACCTACATTTAGAAAAATATCAATATTTTTGCCGTATTAATTTCGAAAAACCAACCACACTTTAATATTTACTTTTACATGTACAAAAAGGAATTTGAGATATTAAAAAAACTAATTCATCCTTTTTTTTACCAGAAAATACAAACCTTTTCTTATCAGCAATGGTGGTAAAATAGGCGTTACCTAGGAAGGACAGATAAACCATTTTCATATAAATTAGAAAATAAAATGGGTTTCATATGAAATGAGTAATATGAATAATATATTTAAAAGATAGCTTCAGTGAGCGAATTGATTAAGACATCACTGTCGTGTTAGACTATTCTGCTCTTAATGGGGAGATCTGGTTTTAAACCCTGATCGGTTCTACTAAAAGTGGTTTTTCCTAAATGATGAAAGAGTATATACAAATTTGATAAGACATTCTAACATGGCAGATTTATACAAATTAAATACAATTTCCAAATGTCACACTTAAATTGTACATTTTTCAGACGTTTATAAATAACATACAGTAAGATATATTTGTACATACTTTCTCATTTAGCATGTTGTGGTTAGAAATATATTTAAAAAAATTATATTATCAGTTAACTGTCCTGAAATAATTTTTCTTCTGAAAAAAATAATTTAGAATCATATGAAGCATTTTACAGATATTATTTGAACAAAAACGTTATAAACATTAAAAAATAATTGAATTTCTAAAATCAGTCAATTGTAAATTGAATTAATTTTTTTTATGGAAGAACAAAAATAAATTACTTTCCTTATTCATCATATAAAACTCTCCAGAGATACCATTTTGATACCCATTTTGATCAAAGTTGTTAAATGTATCAGTATTACAATATCCGTCTCAGAAATTCTTGAACAAGAAATTCAAGCCGTAATATGTGTAGCCCTTAAAATATTAATAAGGCTATAATTATGTTATTTTTTCCCCCAGATCTCCTCATTTAAAATAAAAAATCCAGGAATTTAATCCGAACCAAAAATCCCAGTAGTAAGACATGGAATAAGTACGATATTGATAGTTATATAATTACACACCCAAAACGACATTCCTAAAATAATGTTTGTTACAGGTGTGGGCGTTCAGTTCCAAGAGATAACTGTAAAACCATCCCAGGCATAGAAGGAGTATTTCCAAACTGTTGTCCGAAAATGATATGTCCAGCAGGATGAGCTCAAATAGACAAAAATTCTGTAAAACAATTACTATGAATGTACTTTGATGTAGTCATTATTTATAACTTTCCTTGTAACCAAATAAAATAATTTAAACCAATATTTCCCTGCTTTAAAGCCCATCATGACTAAATACGTTACAAAGAAAATATATGAAGGTATAGTGTATGGATTAAAAGGAAGGGGTAGGCCATGTAAGACGTGGATAAATTTTGTAGACGAATGTGTGAAAAAGAGAAAATTTAGGAGTTTTAAGAATAATACACATTACTTGGTGTATGGATGTTGTTGAAGCTAAGGGAGTATTCAAGGATAAGGAAGGGTGGAGAAAGTTAGTGAGGATAGATCAATTACGGATTTTTTTTAGCTTCAAGCACAGTTTCTTGCCTACCCCGTAAGGGAACGGCGTGATTAGGTATGTATGTATGTATGTATGTATGTATGTATGTATGTATGTATGTATGTATGTATGTGTATGTATGTATATGTGTATGTATGTGTGTATGTATGTGTGTGTGTGTATGTGTGTATATATGTGTGTATGTATGTGTGTATGTGTGTATGTGTGTATGCATGTATGCATGTATGTATGTAACAAGTGACGAATCGGCCATAAAAGTATGGTGAAATCAAGATTGTCAGTTCTCGCAGTAAAATAAACTTTTACTTGAAGTAGTGTCTTGCATATAATTGAGAAAAATTTAGGAGTGTGGCCCACTCGACGTAAACTAGACAAAAAAAACTGTCTCAGAAATTTGAATCACGTTTTTTCTCATTTCAATTACTTTAAATTCAAATTCTCGTGCGATCCATTCTAATTTGATATTACAAACTAAAGCAAAGAAATATATACCCTTCCTTATTTGGACATGCGCGGACTTTAAGATTATTTTTCTTTCTCTTAATTCTGGAACAATTGTAAATTCATCATAATTTTTCACTCAGATATAATGTGGAAATTTATTCTGACTGACAGTGATCGAAATAATTGTCAACGTTGGATCAACGTATTATTATTATTATTAGCACCGCGTCTTACTACCCGTTCGGGTTACACGCACTTACGCTAATGTGTAATGGTAGGGTGATATGTAATGGTAGGGTGATTGTGAAATGAAATGGAGGACCTACAGTTTAACGTGGAATCCGAACCACGGTGGAGGCCTGGCATTGGATCAACGTACTTGTGTGAATTGACGTTACCTACAATGGGACCCATCAAACTTTATCAAAATACAGGTTCCAAATTGTTGATGTAAATTTGTAAGTGGAAATTAATACGATATGCAGTAAGATAAGATATTCAGCCAATGTTTTTGCTTCTGGTCAGAAAAAAGGATTGTCAAATTTGACATTAAATTGTCCTACATTTGACTCCGAACAGTTTTCATCATTTTCGTATTAGCAATTGTAAATGAGTAGTCAATGTGTTATATGTTTTGAATAAGCTTGTTCAAACAATGCATATTGTTTTAAATGTTCGATTGAGCAACATAAATTCGCAATTTTCCCATGGTGCGAAGAATTTGACTTCTCATTAGTCACACCTGTGGCAACATTGAAAAATGTGTCAGCCACTTCTGACATGATGGAATAATTAAAGGTAAACGAAGGGCAAGATTCACGTGTCCCGTTGACTTGTAGATGTTGGCCTACTTTAAGGGTCTTCATGCGTGGTTTGAATTAATTTTATATTTCATTTTGTTGTTGTTGTTGGTAAAGTATTTTTTTTATCTCTTAATTAGCAAACTTGTGTTGCGAAACAAGCATTATTGTGAAACCTTCCTTTTCATTTTCATAAAAACAAATTTAATGTGTAAGTTCATTAGTGTTTAGGAAATACAACAATTAAAACTTCAATAAATATTGTATTCATTATGTTGCAATAAAAATACTAGAGGATATCCTTAACAATGTTAATTTAGAACAAAAGTTTTAAATCAAGAGCGTACGATTAGTTTCCCTACAAAAAAATAAATAAATACAACTTTGAAAATAACTCAAAGTGAACTTGAACAAACTTAAGGTGGGAAGGTCACGCGAGCCGAGGACCGTGTTTTTTTTGCAATTTTTTATAACAAATTTTATTTTGCCAGGAATAAATAAAATATTGCTTACGTATAAATGTATTTTATTCACATGTAGATATCAACAGTTATTTAATATCCATCATGAACATAGCGGCATTAGATGACGAACATTATAAATGAAGAGAAAAAATTGTCATTAAATTTTATGACACCATTTCAAGAACTGTGTTTTAGATTACTATGTCCAAGTGTGATTTTGAAACTTTTATATATATATACACATATACAATATATATATACATATACAATATATATATACATATACAATATATATATATAATATATATATATAAAATATATATATACAATATATATATACACACAATATATACAATATATATATACAATATACATATACAAAATAAATATATATATATGCATATACATAAACATACAATATATATATATACATATACATACAATATATATATATACATATACATACAATATATATATACATATACATACAATATATATACATATACATACAATATATATACAATATACAATATACATACAATATATATACAATATATATATATACAATATATATACATATACAATATATATACATATACAATATATATACAGGCACTACGTCTTACTACCCTTTCAATTTATACGCCTGTGTACTAACTACATTAATCGGTTAGGGATTAGGAAAGTTTAATTGAGAGAAAATGCGCCCGTATATTCGTGGAGGTAGAGTGTAAAACCATTTAAGAAAAATCACCCTCGGTACACATTCGGTGGTCTGGTATCACGAGAGTCGCGCGTTAGACCACGCGGCCACCACAGCGGGTAAACTTATATCTATGAGATGTGTGTATATATCTATATATATTAATAAATATTACTATATATAAATATTACTTCAATATATACATATTATTTCAATATATAAATATTACTTCAAATTTTTAGTTTAAAATTACTTTTCTTACTAAACATTTTGTACATGTTTTAAAACAATGTTATTGTCTAGTATAACTTTAAATTAAAAATAGTATGTGAACTAAGGTGTAATGTTACTTTATTTTCTCCGAAAGTGAAATTGAACTTATAAAATAAAATGTAACATTAATGAAAAAGGTGTAAAACAGAAAAACGTGTTCGTACTTCAATTGTTTGGACACGAGATTAATACCTGAAACGTGTTGCGTGTGATATTAAAATTTAATTTTATGTTTAGTAACAAATCAGGCTAACTTTTTCAACCTTTCACTTTGATTTCCATCTAGATCTTAGCACCGGAGTATCACAATGGGGGTGGCATCAGCCTTTCTGCAGGGGATATTTATTTTATCTTCTATAAACGTCTTACTGTCAGCATACATAGGTAACTATATATATATACTTTGTGGTCACAAATTGTTTTTGGTTTTTTATACGGATATTTGTCTTATCGGTGTTTAAGTTTATTAAAACTGACAAATATGATCATCCCTAATCCTCATAAAAATATACCAGATATCTTTTTGACCATCCGGAGCTATTTAAGAAAATATTTTAACTAATCATTTTTAAAGAAGTGTTTTATTTTGAATTTAATCCAGTTAGAAATATGTTGTAATTCAAATAAAAATGTTTACAATATTACATTATATGAGACAGTAGAGTAAAATGTGTAAATGCTACTATTTATAATATGTAAATTATACAATATAATAATTTATATACTTTTGATGAGTTACATTAAGAGAACATTGGGAAGACATAGAAGCAGATGGAAGAATTACATTAGAATGGACCTGAAAGAGATAGGGTGTAATGAGGTGGACTGGATAGAACCAGCTCAAGATAGGGATTGGTGGCGTACTTTTGTAAGGGCGGAAATTAACTTTTGAATGCAATAAAAAAAAGTAAATAATCAAGTATTCACTACTGGGATATACTAAGTAGAGACACGCATCCGTTAAGTAATTTTTTTATATCAATATTTACAGGAGTACAACCTTATGTACTGGTAGTTCTCTTATCATTATTACATGTTCCTTTCATTCAAATATACTTTTTAAACGACAGGACGCTAAAACTGGTTTAGATACAATTTATATAATTAATTTTGTTGAAAATCTACCTACTATAACTTGTCTACCACTAAAGAGTTTGCTCGACTAATATTTGCAGATATAATAGAGAAAAAATATACGATTTGAGCTTTATTTTACTAACATATTTGTCCATGTTAAAAAGAGACAAAGTGAAAGCATTGACAGCTGTAATCAATGGTATACCATTGCGGCTAGCAATGTTACTAAAATTATTCTACTATAAAGCCATATGCCATTAAATGTTTACCCACTTCCAGATGAGCTAGAAACTTGAAATTTGGCGAACTTATAGATTCTAGCCTGTAACCGATGGGAAAATTCCAAAAAAGTAAAAAAAAATCAACCCCCCCCCCAAATAATTAAAAATGTCGAAGAAACTTTTTAAAGTCGGTGCGGATCTTTCTTTGGAGGTCTCTTGTAGCTAAACTGTAAGACCTATCAAAAAACGGCTCTGGAATTACAATAGTTTACATCCACTTGCAAAGAAAACTCACCGGGCAAATCGAGTTTTAATATAAGAACAAAAAGAGTATAACGGATGTTGTAAAAATTCGTGAGCATTCACGTGGCCTGTCTGCAATACTTTCAAATCTTTTTCAGCCCCCTCTTAAAAAAACTTTGTTAGTTCAAACCCCAATTGAGTTGAAGTTTTTTGTCTTTTTTTGTTTAGAAAACTACTTTGCACAAGTGGTTCGGTCTTACATAAACTTGCTAATAGCTTCCACTAAGTGTATGTCGATTGTTTTAAAACTATTTCAAAGTGATGTGTGTGATCAATAGGAATCAGATTTATGTTTGATTAAATATTTAAAAAAATATATTTCCAAAACCCATGATCTTTACGAATTATGTCAAGTTGAACACTTTGCCAGAATATCGTTTAAGTAAAACCTTTTCGAGTGAGTTTTTTATTTTTAGTTAGTAAATATATAGCTATTTGTGTCAGACTTTTTATACCGGTAATAAATATTCCAAGACAAGATTATAATTATGTATTATATAATACGATTTAAATAGTATGACCCTGATATGATAGCTACAAAATTTACTAGATGTCCTTTTACGTATTCATACGCCAAGTTATGTTATCTTCAGATTTTGATAGACTCTAGTGAAACAGTAAAATATTATCAATTCTGGCCATGAAATAATACGTTTATGTTTTATAAAAGCCATTGCCATTGAAATTTGGATTGCATATAGGCTACTCTAAGTGGAAAGGTTGAAATTTGTTGTCTCAAAGTAACGACAATTTTGAACTGGCACAAACTACATATGGGGAAAATAAATCTACTTGTGATTGCATCCTTTCTCCTCAACAGAGTCACTCTTATGGGTGTGCAAAGGGTGCGGCCTCACATGCCCCCATGCTTGCTTAGGTAACAAGAGAGGAAAAACATATTTTGATGGGAAATTTTTCCCTGCGTGTTTGTATAGTAGGCTCCCTGTATAGGCTACTTAGCAAATATTGGGGGAATGTAAAATCAAATCAGGACATAATCATATGGTTTTATTTATTTAGAAATGGCTTTTTTTTATTTTTTGGTGGTTAGGGGAAGGTTGGGATAGCGAGGGATCGAGATCTGCTATTCACAAAATTACTAGTAAGACTGTAGTAACGTTAAGAACATGGAGGGAGGGAGGTCTACTGTTCACAGAACTACTAGTAAGATTGTAGTAACGATAATAGCATGGAGGGAGGGAGGTCTACTGTTAACAGAACTACTAGTAAGACTGTAGTAACGATAAGAACATGGAGGGAGGTCTACTGTTCACAGAACTACTAGTAAGACTGTAGTAACGATAATAGCCTGGAGGGAGGGAGGTCTACTGTTCACAGAACTACTATTAAGACTGTAGTAACGATAATAGCATGGAGGGAGGGAGGTCTACTGTTCACAGAACTACTAGTAAGACTGTAGTAACGATAAGAACATGGAGGGAGTGAGGTATATTGTTCACACAACTAATAGTAAGACTGTAGTAACGATACTATCAAGGAGAGAGTGAGGTCTACTGTTCACAGAACTACTAGTATCAGTTGTTTTAGAAAAAAAGACACGTTTTCATGTTTTACTAAAATATTTTCACAATTTTAGGAACATATGAAATACTTATTTACTTGACCTTAAATCATATATAAATGCAACCCTTTATTGAGATTAATAATGTTCTCATGTTTCAGATATTAACAATCAGTGTGAACTTAATAACGAGTATTATGATCTTGGTAGTGTTTGGTACACAGACGAATGTACAACTTTCAAATGTATTCGAGGTGACGATGGGCGACCCAAAACGGAAGTTAACATGTAAGACGATATATTCTGTGTTGTTTATATTTTTTAAGATTCAGGCTTAACATATAAGTTTACCAACCAAATCAAGAAGACTCATATACGCGTTTGTATCAGGTGTGTGTATCAGGTCGTACTTTAAACATTTCAAAACATACACAACGCTAAAAATAAAGTTTAATGTAATCTTTTAGAACGAATTTTACAGAAATAGCTTAAGTTTCAAGCTAATATTTCACTTTTCAAACGTTCGAATTTTGAATTGGTTGAATTTTTAAATATATATATATATATATTTAAAAATTCAACCATATATTTATGAATATATATATATACATACATATATATATGGTTGACCAGGTGTCCATTTTCAGAAAACAATAACTATGATTTAAGAATTACATTGTAACTAAATTTACACTTTAGTCTTCTTTAATAATTAATATTTTCATAGTGTGTGTATATATATATATATATATATATATATATATAAAGTGTAAATTTAGTTACAATGTAATTCTTAAATCATAGTTATTGTTTTCTGAAAATGGACACCTGGTCAACCATATATATATACACACACACTATGAAAATATTAATTATTAAAGAAGACTAAAGTGTAAATTTAGTTACAATGTAATTCTTAAATCATAGTTATTGTTTTCTGAAAATGGACACCTGGTCACGGGAATCGAACCCGAGACCTTTGGTTTAGTACGCCGATGCTCTTATAACTTAGCTATCCAGGATAAACGTAAATAATTGTTTTGGCTTTTTGGTTCATAGCTATTGTTGTCTTTATTTTGTAAACACTTTGGTGAAAAGAAGTAAAGTCAAATTTACTCATAAAATTCGTTATTTTTTGATAATATTTTACCAAAATAGATACAATTTAAGAAACCAAGCGTATACATATACATATATATGAAAATAATTGTACTATATTTTGTAAGCGTAAGAAACTTCATACTATAATCAGTATCGACAGCAAAAAATATTTTAAGAACCACATTAAATGAAAATATTAACTATCCGAGAGTAATAAAATAGTAGGAAAAATCTTGATTAATCTACACGTCCATGACAGATTCTGCCTTAAATTATGAAAGAATAATGGCCCCGAATAAGGGACACTTCCTGGATAGTTCAGTGGTAGAGCATTGGTGTACTGAGCCAATGATACTTGGTTCGATTCCCGTAATAAGATATCATTTTCAACTGAGTTAATTTAATTCAATAATAACTTTTGAGTGTTATTTTTTATGTACATATTTTAAATGTTAAAAGAAGAAAATATTGTTTGTGGTTTTACAGGTGTTCAGCATTGAACGTGGACCCCGGTTGTGAGGAAATACCTGGCGACAAGAGCCAAAAGAACCCTCTGTGCTGTCCCTCCGTCAGGTGCATGGCTTTTGGCGTCGTCGACGTAGAGGAAGAGGACCAAGGGCCCGAAGTTCCTCCCATGCCATACGGCAATGCTCCCAAAAACCGTTACTATTAGAACACTTGACGTTAGCGAAGGGATTGTGAGACGATGCATGCGCCGTGGCAAGACCTGGAACTATATAAACGCTCCCATAAACCGCTACTAATATAACACTTGACGTCACCGTGGAGATTTTGATACGATGCGTGCGCCGTGGCAAGACCTAGAACTACATCAACATTCCAATGAATCGCTACTAATATAACACTTGACGTCACCACGGAGATTTTGATACGATGCGTGCACAGTGGCAAGACCTAGAACTACATCAACATTCCAATGAATCGCTACTAATATAACGCTTGACGTCACCACGAAGATTTTGACACGATGCGTGCGCCGTGGAAAGACCTGGAACTACCGCCAGCTTTTTGAAAATGTGTTTTATTTTGAAGATTCAAGAAAATGTAAGTTAATGAGAAAACCTTCATTTAATACGACTTCTAATTGGCGTAAGGGAGCTACAATTTTTTTCTTCATTTCAGGAAAAATAACCTTAAAATTTGGATACATATATATTAACAATTTGAAATAGGTAACCGACTACTTAAATTATTTTCACTACCATAGTCTTAAAGGTATTGAATTGCCTACCTTCAAATCAAGTAAATCATGAAGTCAGGCTATCTTTAAGTAATGCATATTATTAAGGCAGGTCCCAATTGGCTAGCTTCCAGTCGGGTATATTTTCAAGGTGGGGGACAATTGGCTATCTTTAAGTCAAGCTAGCTTCAAGCTATGCGTATAATGAAGTCAGGCTAGCTTCAAGTCACATACATTATGAAGGCAAGCTAACTTCAAGTCACGTATATTATGAAGGCAGGTCACAATTGGCTAGCTTCGAATCAGGTATGTTTTGGAGGTGGGGGATGATTGGCTATCTTCAAGTTATGTATAGTATAAAAGTGGTGTACAATAAGTGTCTACCCTCAAATTCAGGTGTATGATGAATGTGGTGTACAATTTGCTAATTTAAAATCGTGTTTATCATGAAGGTGGTGAACAATTGACTACCTCAAAGTCAGTTACATTTTTCACCGTGAGCTTAACTATCCTCAACCAATATAGACATTAACAGGATTTCGTTGTGCCCTTTTTTTACTACAAGGATAGACATTAACTAATTCTTAGGATACTTTAGGCTATATTTATCCAATAATTCACCAATTGGGAGTATGGAACAATTGTATTATCTTCTATATTAAAACTTATTTCCGTTTTTGGCATTTGCAATGTTAGGTGCACATAGACCATTAAAAATACTGTCACAATTTTTTTTTTTTGCACCGCATCTTACTACCCGTTTGGGCTTTTACGCTTATGTACTAATTATGCTAATGGCTTTAGGGATTAAGAAGGTTATATTCAAAGGAATTGCAACCGAATTTGCATAGAGGGATAGTGGAAAACAGCTTTGGATAAACCATCCTCAATACACGCGACCGAGATTTGAACCTCAATCTTTCCTTCATCAGCAGACTAATCTACTACAAGAGTAGTGTGTTAAACCATGTGGCCACCGAGGTGAGTGTCACTACCTTAATTGACTAGAAATAACTGTGGAATCCCGGCATCATGCGACCGACTTGAATTTTGCATCTTTGACACGTTTGGGGGTTTAAATTAAAAAAGATAACCAGTTTTCCTCCACTCATAAAACATATTTTTACAAGTCGTATATTTATAAAATAAAGTAAAATATAAATAATAATTTATACATACACTTATTGTATCAAATCCAAGTTTATTTTAAATTTTTCTAAAGAGATATATAAATAGGAAGCTACAATTGTTGTGTTTTTTTCAAATATAAATAAACTTTTATAATTTATACTAATATAAATTGTGTACAATAGCCTTACAAACAATCTGTACCACGTTAATATTAAATATTATATTTCTTTTTGCAGATATTATCCAAAATTAAAGCATATGCCTCAATTAAAAAATATTACATAATAGTGTTTAAATAATCTGTCATTTAAAATTATAAAATAAATTTATCAAATAAAATGTATCAATCTTTATCGGATACAATTTGGGATAAATTAAATTTGAATATAATACTCTTTAAGTAAACTCATCAGAGTGTTTAATAAGATAAATAAACTAAACATGATATTAAAACAATTTATATGTTCATTTATCAACAACACTTTTTGATTATTATTCAGCACTTAAGGCTTGTATCAAATTTAATTTTTAATTTTCTCGTTGAATTTCAACTAACTGCTTTGTATGAAATGTATTTATGACACGAAGACAGTATGGAAATATTATCAATTTAGGATTGGGTTTAATTAAATGTTATGAATGTTTGTACCTTAAAGTTAAAAAAATAAAAAATAAAAATGATGAACACAATAATTTTATTCGTGCTAGGAAGCTTACTCAATTTATCACTAATAAAATCCAATTATAAATCTTTATGTCCAAAAGTGGTTTGTTTTTGTTAATTTTTATTATTGTATTCTGAAAATTGCATTACTTTGTGTATACTCTGTTTAAAAAATACACATATCTTAATGAAGTATAAATCTGTTGTACAATACCTTTCAATAATTAGTTATTACATAAAACAGAAATATTCTGTGGAACAGCTTTTACCTATTCCTGTATGTACTGTTAATAAAACGATCAAGTAATAAAATAAATAGTTTGTTCTGAAAAAAAAATCTGTTTTAATGGGTTTTGGTGTTAGTGGAGCACAACAAACACGCTTACAGTTGTTTGATGAGTTTCATATTATTTCTATCAAGCTAAACATACATGTATTCATAATTTAACTCATATCATACGTCATACATACGTTATTATTAATTTTATAGTATTTTTTATATTTCAAAAACAATTGATTAACCATAGAGATATGTTCGATTTTTTTATAAGCAATGTGATACAAAATATGGGGCAATTTGTTTGCACGTTTGCACATTTCCACATACCAAACATCTGAGAAATTATTGTGTGCATGTATCAATGAAAAAGTAGGGCCTACAGTTAATTTATGTAACTACTCTTGATCCCTTGGCGCTCTAGTGAACGCCATAACTACTGATAAATGATCCACAACAACAACAATTGTTTTGGGAGTCAAATACAGTCATGTTTCGAACAATATTGTGAGGCATAGGATTGATAATTTCGTAAGGAACAAAAATATTGCGTGTCAATCCTTATCATTTATATGTTTACCGGCATGAGAAAAGAGCACTGCAGATATACCAAATTGATGACTGGAGTTAGGTTGGTTGTGTATCCTTACAAAGGTGGTTAATTTAATGATAACGATACAAACCAACTATTGTGCTAGATTGGTTGTCTATCCTAGCAGGGGTTATTACTTCAATGTTTAAGATACAAACCAAATGTGGTGCTAGATTGGTTGTCTATACTAGCAGGGGTTATTACTTCAATGTTTAAGATACAAACCAAATGTGGTGCTAGATTGGTTGTCTATACTAGCAAGGGGCTATTACTTCAATGATTAAGATACAAACCAAATGTGGTGCTAGATTGGTTGTCTATACTAGCAGGGGTTATTACTTCAATGTTTAAGATACAAACCAAATGTGGTGCTAGATTGGTTGTCTATACTAGCTGGGGTTATTACTTCAATGTTTAAGATACAAACCAACTTTTGTGCTAGATTGGTTGTATATCCTAGCAGGGGCCATTACTTCAATGCGTACGATACCAACCCACTAGCACAAACAACTAGCTATTTTAATAAATTAAATTTATTAAGGTAAGATTTATAACGAAACAAATTTTAGGCCTAGAATAAAATTTAAATAACCAAACTAAAACGGCAGAATGTTTTTTCATTTAATTTTTTTTTAAATAACGAAATCAAGGTAATTTCCCATGAACTCAAATCTAAATAAATAGTAATGACGACTTTACATAAAATTTAGATATACTATCTGTATATTATGATATAAAAACACAATATATTATTCTTATAAATAGTATTCTAGCATGTTATTATGTTAGTAGTGTTATTTCGTATGTATTGATAATTATAAGCAGCAGATCACATGACTGGACGTATGAATACGTAAAAGTAGATATAGTAGATATTTTAGCTGTCAGTTATGGCCCTATTTATTAAAACTGGACAGTACAAACATTTTAATGGTCTTGATATTGGCTCAGTTAAAGTTTTGAACTTTATATGCACGTGCATATAACGCAACTTTTTAAGGTCAATGTATTGTTTCCACCACTTGATAAAAACAATCAACCTGATATTCATGGGTTCATACTCAGTCGGGGTCAACGGGTTTTTCTTGAGTGATAAAAAAATCTGTAGTACAGCTTCCTTCAGGGTGGGAGTAAAACCGTCGGTCACATGTCAGTTGTAGCATTAAAAATAATCCTGGAATTTATGTGAAATTACCTTTCCCGGCAAAATTGGCAGGCTCTTTCCCTCTTGTTCATAGAAATGATCGTGTGCTGATATAATCAGTCGGTTCATGAAGTGCACGTTAAATACTTCAAATAAATAAATGAATTAATAAAACAAGCACGAATATTGAAAATGTATTTTGATCTTGCACGTTAGTAACATTTTGAGGGGTGACCTGGCAGTCTAGGGGTAAGGTGTCGGACTTCTATGCTGGCGGCCGGGGTTCAATCCTCGGTCCCGGCATAGACTTATCTGATTACCAAACCCTTCCTTCACCTCTGACAAGACATCTTGTGAATGTGAGGAATGCCAGGCCTCCACCGTGGTTCGGATTCCACGTTAAACTGTAGGTCCTCCATTTCATCTCACAATCACCCTACCATTACACATTAGCGTAAGTGCGTATAACCCGAACGGGTAGTAAGACTCCGTGCTAATAATAATAATAATAATAATATTTTGAGCGTGACTTTGTTATGTTCTGTTGCAGGTATCACGTCTATCACGACTCTGATGGTTCTATCGTTTGAGCGGTACCTCATGATCAGCAAACCATTACACAGCCGGCATCTCAGCAAGAAAGGGGCCATGGTCCTGGTCGTAGCTATATGGCTCTACTCCTTTATCCTGACAACACCGCCTCTACTGGGCTGGGGGAGCTATGTGCATGAGGCGGCCAACATCAGGTATTAAACCTCCCAACGTCAGGTATTATACCTTGCAACGTCAGGTATCATGCTTTACAACATCAGGTATTATACTTATCAACACCGGGTATCATGCTTTACAACATCAGCTATTATACTTATCAAGATAGGGTATCATGCTTTACAACATCAGCTATTATACTTATCAAGATAGGGTATCATGCTTTACAACATCAGGTATTATACTTATCAAGATAGGGTATCATGCTTTACAACATCAGCTATTATACTTATCAAGATAGGGTATCATACTTTACAACATCAGGTATTATACCTTTCAGCATCAAGTTTCATACTTTACAACATCAGGTATTATACTTATCAACATCGGGTATCATACTTTACAACCTCAGGTATTATACCTTCCAACGTCAGGTATAATGCTTTACAACATCAGGTATTATACTTATCAACATCGGGTATCATGCTTTACAACATCATGTATTATACCTTCCAACGTCAGGTATCATGCTTTACAATATCAGGTATTATACTTATCAACGTCAGGTATCATGCTTTACAATATCAGGTATTATACTTATCAACATCGGGTATCATGCTTCACAACATCAGATATAATGCCTCTCAACATCAGGTATCATACTTTACAATACCTCTCAGCATCAGGTATCATAATTCATATAATGTACCACAACTCCCAGTATCAGGTATCTTTTCTACCAACATTAGGTATCATACTTTACAACATACCAACATCAGGAATCATGCCTCTTAGCATCAGGTATAATAAATTAAAACATCAGGTATTTTTCATCCCAATATCAGGATTCATATACCCAACATTAGGCATCGTACCTACCTAAACGGATATTATACGTCTTAGGTTTCACATTTATCAATATCAGGTATCATACCTTTGAACATCAATAATCCTCCTAATATAATATACTATAATGCCTCCCAAAATTAGCTGTGATACTTGCCAAATTCAGGCACAATATTTTCTAGTACCAGATATGATACCTCCCAAAATAAGGTATCATACCGCCTAAAACAGCTACTGTACCCTTCAGAATTAGACTTTACACCTCCCAATTTCAGGTATTAAACAAAATAATACAAAATATTATTCCCCCTAACATCATGGCCTGTTTCATAAAGCTGGAAAACTTTACGAGCTTTTTGTTACCGATGTGATCATGACAAGCGACTCGTATCTTTAATTCCGTTTCTCGAATATATTTTGTTCATCATTCGCCTGTACTACTAAGTCTATTCATGTTCACAACTATGCGGTGCTTCGGGCAATATATATACCAAGTAAAGTGGTGCTTCTAAAATAAAAATAAGGGTGAATTTTCTGACTTAAATATCACTTAAATTAGAACACACTTAATAAGTGAAAAGTGGCAGGAAGTCAAGAGTACTGATTTCAAGAAAGCAGTAAGGTATGGTAAAAATTGGACTTTTCTGCAAATATAAAGTGCCTTAAAAATCATGTTTATGAGAAATTGAAAGCTGCCATTTTGTTTTCTATGTTCAAAAGTGTCCATGGACAAAATTTAATAAAAATCGCTAGAGTGGATTACGAGAAAATCGATTTTGTCTATCTTCAATCTTTAGTAAAATACCTTTAATTTTAGGGTTGGATAACTAGTGCTAAAGAGCCATTGGGAGAACCTTTGGATGACTCTAGATACCAAGTTTTAGACCAATCGGTAAAAAGGTTTCGGCTTTATGCAGAGATACCAATAGATGACTTCGCGAAAGCCACTTTCTTCATTCTAGGGGGATCATGCATGAAACGTTGACATTCTTCAAAATCTACAGTTAGATTTTTTTTTAAAGATCACAATATTTCTCTCTCCGAGGGTTTAAGAGAAAGTAAGTTTGGATTTATGTAACAAAACACTTATTCATGTTTAGGTAGTAAACGCCATTCATATCCTTTTATTTCCTTGAGAAATTGAAGAAAGTTACTAAACAATTTGGCAGATGTTAATTTAATGAAACTAATCCCCTGAAACCAAAGGTAAAAACACGGTTAGTTCGACAGTAATTCACCAGTTACTGGTCGTTTGACTCTTTTAGCTTAGATACCCAAGAACTTGTTATTTACATCTAAAAAAAAATTAAAAAAACTTTTTTAGACTCACATTTTACTACTCGTTCCAGTTATACGTCTATTTACTAATTACGCTAATGGTTTTAGTGATGAGTAAGGTTGAATTTAGAGGATACGTACCAGAATTAACGTGGAGGGAGGATGGCAAGTCATTTAAGAAAGACCACCCTCAATATATCTGACCGGGATTCAAACCTCATTCTCCCTATCATCGGTAGTCTAGTCTATTGTGAGAGTGACACCTTAGACCATGAAGCCACTGAAGCTTAATAAACCAGACCATGGTGACCATAGAAAGAAACAGTTCTTCTTTCGGGGAAAATACAAATGACATCACTGAGAATCGAATCTGTGGCCTGTAGAATAGTAGCCAGGGTCCGCCAATAGGCAGGTATATATTTAGTTGAAACTTTAGCTGGTTACTTACTGTTCCACAGCTGTTCCGTGAATAGTAGCCAGGGTCCTCCAACAGGCAGGTATATATTTAGTTGAAAGTTTAGCTGGTTACTAACTGTTCCGTGAATAGTAGCCAAGGTCCGCCAACAGGCAGGTATATATTTAGTTGAAACTGTAGCTGGTTACTTACTGTTCCACAGCTGTTCCGTGAATAGTAGCCAGGGTCCTCCAACAGGCAGGTATATATTTAGTTGAAAGTGTAGCTGGTTACTAACTGTTCCGTGAATAGTAGCCAGGGTCCGCCAACAGGCAGGTATATATTTAGTTGAAACTGTAGCTGGTTACTAACTGTTCCGTGAATAGTAGCCAGGGTCCGCCAACAGGCAGGTATATATTTAGTTGAAACTGTAGCTGGTTACTAACTGTTCCGTGAATAGTAGCCAGGGTCCGCCAACAGGCAGGTATATATTTAGTTGAAACTGTAGCTGGTTACTAACTGTTCCGTGAATAGTAGCCAGGGTCCGCCAACAGGCAGGTATATATTTAGTTGAAACTGTAGCTGGTTACTAACTGTTCCGTGAATAGTAGCCAGGGTCCGCCAACAGGCAGGTATATATTTAGTTGAAACTGTAGCTGGTTACTAACTGTTCCGTGAATAGTAGCCAGGGTCCGCCAACAGGCAGGTATATATTTAGTTGAAACTGTAGCTGGTTACTAACTGTTCCGTGAATAGTAGCCAGGGTCCGCCAACAGGCAGGTATATATTTAGTTGAAACTGTAGCTGGTTACTAACTGTTCCGTGAATAGTAGCCAGGGTCCGCCAACAGGCAGGTATATATTTAGTTGAAACTGTAGCTGGTTACTAACTGTTCCGTGAATAGTAGCCAGGGTCCGCCAACAGGCAGGTATATATTTAGTTGAAACTGTAGCTGGTTACTAACTGTTCCGTGAATAGTAGCCAGGGTCCGCCAACAGGCAGGTATATATTTAGTTGAAAGTGTAGCTGGTTACTAACTGTTCCGTGAATAGGAGCCAGGGTCCGCCAACAGGCAGGTATATATTTAGTTGAAACTGTAGCTGGTTACTAACTGTTCCATAGCTGTTCCTTGAATAGTAGCCAGGGTCCGCCAAGAGGCAGGTATATATTTAGTTGAAACTGTAGCTGGTTACTTACTGTTCCACAGCTGTTCCGTGAATAGTAGCCAGGGTCCGCCAACAGGCAGGTATATATTTAGTTGAAAGTGTAGCTGGTTACTAACTGTTCCGTGAATAGGAGCCAGGGTCCGCCAACAGGCAGGTATATATTTAGTTGAAACTGTAGCTGGTTACTAACTGTTCCGTGAATAGTAGCCAGGGTCCGCCAACAGGCAGGTATATATTTAGTTGAAACTGTAGCTGGTTACTAACTGTTCCGTGAATAGTAGCCAGGGTCCGCCAACAGGCAGGTATATATTTAGTTGAAACTGTAGCTGGTTACTAACTGTTCCGTGAATAGTAGCCAGGGTCCGCCAACAGGCAGGTATATATTTAGTTGAAACTGTAGCTGGTTACTAACTGTTCCGTGAATAGTAGCCAGGGTCCGCCAACAGGCAGGTATATATTTAGTTGAAACTGTAGCTGGTTACTAACTGTTCCGTGAATAGTAGCCAGGGTCCGCCAACAGGCAGGTATATATTTAGTTGAAACTGTAGCTGGTTACTAACTGTTCCGTGAATAGTAGCCAGGGTCCGCCAACAGGCAGGTATATATTTAGTTGAAACTGTAGCTGGTTACTAACTGTTCCGTGAATAGTAGCCAGGGTCCGCCAACAGGCAGGTATATATTTAGTTGAAACTGTAGCTGGTTACTAACTGTTCCGTGAATAGTAGCCAGGGTCCGCCAACAGGCAGGTATATATTTAGTTGAAACTGTAGCTGGTTACTAACTGTTCCGTGAATAGTAGCCAGGGTCCGCCAACAGGCAGGTATATATTTAGTTGAAAGTGTAGCTGGTTACTAACTGTTCCGTGAATAGGAGCCAGGGTCCGCCAACAGGCAGGTATATATTTAGTTGAAACTGTAGCTGGTTACTAACTGTTCCATAGCTGTTCCTTGAATAGTAGCCAGGGTCCGCCAAGAGGCAGGTATATATTTAGTTGAAACTGTAGCTGGTTACTTACTGTTCCACAGCTGTTCCGTGAATAGTATCCAGGGTCCGCCAACAGGCAGGTATATATTTAGTTGAAACTGTAGCTGGTTACTAACTGTTCCGTGAATAGTAGCCAGGGTCCGCCAACAGGCAGGTATATATTTAGTTAAAAGTGTAGCTGGTTACTTACTGTTCCACAGTTGTTCCGTGAATTGGGAGAGCCGAACCTTGGGCGCCACCACCTACATCGTGTTCTTGTTCGCCATGGGACTTGTTGTGCCCGTGTTCGTCATATCTTTCTCCTACTTGAACATCATCCGCACCATGAAGCAGGTAATCGCCTCCTTCCGAGTCGTAATTTTATTAAGAACGTCGCCTACCTGTGACGTAATGGCAAGCCAACATAGGATCTCTCATGTTAATTAATGGTTTTTATTTTGATGTTTTATTCGGATAGTTTTAAGGATTACAACATTGAAACAAAAAATAATAAATTCTTAAATAATTATATAAATAGTCTTAATTTGTCAACATAAATTTTTGTATCAGCAAATAGTTATTTTGTAAGCGATTAAAATAAATAATAATTTTTTACGTCTCAGGCTACTTGATTTATTCACGTAAATAGTCAGGAAGTAGATTAAAAAAGTCTAGAATAGGAAAAAGTAAAAAAGTAATTTTGAAAAACAAGTCAATGTTGTTCATGCGTAATTAGTAGATTTATTATTATTATTATTATTTAGCACTGCGTCTTACTACCCGGTCGGGCTATACGCTCCCAATTAGTAGAGTGAGTGTTTGTACTCGTGAGAGGTATAGGGCATTACTATAAGCTCAAGAGACCTCGTAAGTTGAATTAGTCATGTTTGAATTGGGGTTTAAGCGTGAATTTTCTTAAAGAGCTTAGGGGCGTCAAGTTAAGATGCAACCCGCCTCGAAAAATAACTCTTAGAGCAGTGTTTCTCAATTCGGGGTAAGCGTACCCTCAAAGCTGCGTGAAATATTTCAGGGGGTCGGTACGTACTACTGGGTTTTATTAAGCGTAGAATGTTGTTTGAATATATTACGTCTTTTACTCAATCACTGCTTTGTTTAACTTACATACAAAAAAATTATTCATTGTTTGAATTAAGTGAAAGTTTAGGAAAGAAAGCCCACAATAAGAAAGATATAACATATGGGAAGATTCCAATGTAAAAATGTGAGATCTTCTTTCTTTCTTCTGGCATTTATAGTAGAAAGGAAGTAGGTCTACTACATTAGTCACATTTGTGCATTAGATTCTTCACACATTTTTTTCCTCTTTCCCTAGGTAGGTTTTATTCACTTAATTTTCACTTAATTATTTTATTTTTCCTTATTGTTTCAACTTCCATAGTAATTGTATACTCAATTTGCCATTGGCCATCCTCATTGTCAAATATATCTATAGTTTAAACTATTATATGTAAGCTCCTCTGTACATTATGTGAATAAGTAAACGATTACTGGATTTTGAAACATTAATAGTACAAAAAATATTTGTATAAGTTAAATTGTGTCGACCTAACAAAATACACACAACATATCCATGAATCTTACCGATGCATAAATAAATAACTAGTAGTTTCTTTCGGGATTCAAAACAGAAACAATTTTACTCAGAAAGCCTAAGCGTTCTACATTTTAATTATTTTTCAGCTATTGGTAATGGAACCTTCTAACTTTTCTTTAAACTCTTGGGAACACAATATTTTATTATGGAGCCGTTAAAAAGGTTTTTTGATCAATACACAACTTGGCTACGGTAGTTCTAATCCTGCATGATTTAGAAAATAGTTTCTTTTTTTATCACCACGTGCTACCATTTAGGGCTGTACGCGTGTGAACAGTTTACGTTACAATGTGTGAAGGATGATGAAGGTTCAATTTAGAAGAAGTGTACCCACATTTTTGTGGAGGGAAGGTGTAAAACTATTAATAAATAACATTCTCAATGCCTTCAACTGGAATTAAAACCCCATAATTGACATTCTAGTCTGTATTTTAAAGTGGTTCCCTAGTCCATTCGACCACCAACACCAGTTGTAAAGAACTTAAAGATGTTTTTATATAAACGAATCTCTGTCGTATAATCATTCGTGATGTCGCAGGACACGAAAATGTTCAGCCGCAACCAATACACAATACTGTGAAGCTCTGTAAGGCTCAAAGACCACTTACATAATATTACATTCATAAACACATCTTTAAGTTGGGGCTTAGAGGGATGAGAGAAAAGGCCTGTTTTTGTATTAAAAAAATATTTTTTTGTCAAAATAAACCAAATAGTGCTTCAGTACAAACATAGAGATTAATTTTCTTTACATGGTGACGTCAACAATTCTTGAATATCTGTCAAGGATGTCCAGAAATTTAATGACAACTTTTTAAATTGTTTTAAAAAGTTTCTCATCTAATACTGCTATGGCTCTAAGACAGATATTCAACATCACCGTTAACATCACAATGTGAAGAATTATTATTATTATTATTATTATTATTATTATTATTAGCACCGCGTCTTACTACACGTTCGGGTTATACGCACTTACGCTAATGTGTAATGGTAGGGTGATTGTGAGATGAAATGGAGGACCTACAGTTTAACGTGGAATCCGAACCACGGTGGAGGTCTGGCATTCCACACATTCACAAGATGTCTTGTCAGAGGTGAAGGAAGGGTTTGGTAATCAGATAAATAATGTGAAGAAAACTAAAATATATGTTTCTACCCGAGAAATATTTGATTTATTTTGTCTAAAATAATTTTTTGCTAAAAAAACTGGTACTTTTTCGTATTCCCTTTACTTCAACCTTAATAATTTACCTCTCTCCACATAAAGTTAAACAATTTTATTTTTAGTTGAAAAGGTTAATTTTATTCAAATATATAGTAGAGTTGAAATCTTTTTGGGAGAAGGGACTTTGCTAAGTGTCCGTGATCTAGTTACAAGGGCTTAGGAAGCTGTGGGAACGGGGTGAAGGGGCGGGGAGGGTGGGGAGGGGTCTCAGTTACAAATAATCCCCTAAAGGGGAGAATAAAGGAACGATAGTCGAGGTATGTTTCAAGTGTCTGTTAAATTAAAATGTTCATTCGTTCGAAATGTAACGTGTAGATAACAAAGGAAGTTGGCCAACAAATGAAGATCACAGATTGTCTTTATTGGTTTTGATTCTCTTTTTAATCAAAAGAACGCGAGTTAAGATCCGCATTTTTACAGGTGTTATTACAGAAATACACATGTCTGGCCAAAACAAATATAATATTACTTTATTGGATACTTTTAAGTTCAATTTTATACACATAGTAACTTCAAATTTCTTTAGTATTAATTTATCTTGGGAATTCTCATAATTTGAACATGGCTTTTTTTATTTTCATTAAAAAGTTTATGTTCAAATGTGACTACATGTCATATAAGACTGGTTGAGGTTATCATTTGTAGGAAATTAAACTAAGTGTATTTACTGAAGAAATATTTAAATTATTTCAGACAAAAATGTATTTTTGCCCTAAGGATTTTGCTTACCTATGACGTAGCGGAAAGTCAAGACAATAATTAACATGATAATATATTTACATTTTATTAGGTGAGTTTTAAAGATATAACATTAACACAGAAACTATAAATAATTCTAAAAATAATTCTACATTGTAAAAAAAATGAAGTTTTTTTAGTTTTTTTAATCGCCTAGAACTTACATATTTGATTTATTAACGAAACTGCCTTTTAGGAATCTTCTTGAATATATTCAGATTAAAAAACGTCCGCGAAGCAAACATATCATGTCTGTCTGGAATAGGAAACAAGAAAAGGATGATTTTAAAATTCAAGTTTAAAGTTATTCTAATCACAGCGTATTACTACCCCCTTTGGCTCTAAGCGTACATACTAATTACTCTAATGTGGTATGGGTGAGTAAGGATGCATTTTGAGGAAGTGTATCCGCCTTTGCATGGAGAGAGAGAGGATAAAACCATTTAGTTAAAACCACTCTCAGTACTCCCAACTGGGGTTCAAGTTCTGATCCTCCCGCAAGACTACTGTGAAGAGTACACCTTAAACTAGGAATCTTTAAACTTTTTAGTTCCAAGGACCAAAGTTTTTGTTTATTTTAAGCTCGTGGGCCGCAACAATCTACCGACAATATACGGATTGAATACATATTCAAATATTCATGTCAGCTTATTCTCATACTCACACTACGGAATAGGTCTGTCTCCAACAGGTGAAAGTTAGGATTTCTCGTGA
The DNA here is from genome assembly GCA_902141375.1 of Timema poppense. NCBI lineage: Eukaryota > Metazoa > Arthropoda > Insecta > Phasmatodea > Timematidae > Timema > Timema poppense. Next base: position 34,873 of record CABFOV010000996.1, read on the forward strand.
AGTATGTTCTCTGTTGTTTTTTAAAAGTTTTAAATTTTTCGTAACAAGAGGTAGTGCGATTAGTCTTGTCTACTAGAGTTGTCATTTGCTGGACCAAAGTACATCAAAGTAGTATCTTTCTTCATTTAAAAAGCAAAAATCATTTATAACATAACGTAAAATACGTATATAAAATAAGTTTTAAAAAAATTCTTTTTAGTTGATTATGTACAATATGAATCTGTATTTGTAATTTTTTCTCTTGAAATGATTTTATATTTTCCATGCGCCACAGGGCCGCCGAAAATGTTACCTTGGGCCAAAAGTGGCTTGCGGGCCAAGGGTTGAAAACTCCCACGGCTTAGACCTTGCAGGTAAGTCAATACTATTCAGACGTAAATAGTAGAGGGTGTGTTTATACTCGTTAGCAGAATAGGGGGAGTATTATCAGCTGATAAACTAGAAGACCCACCTGATAAACAGCTCATTTTCTTACCTCTCTGACGTCTAGGTGTGATGGTGCTTTAAGTGTTTGAATATGTCGATTTTAGATGAAGCCTTCTTAGAAAAATAGCTTCGAATTCCCCAAATAGCAGCATCGTTAAAACTTAAAATAAAAAACTATGGCCTTAACTCTTGTTCTTCTGATTAAAACGCGATGTAAAAGGAATAAAGACGATTTGCAAACTTATTTTTTTGGGGTCAGCTTCCTTTTTTTTTTACCTGCAAGGCAAATTTTGGATGAATGGACATTTTAATTTAACTGACACTCGATCTTCCATCACACACCTCACATTTCTTATAAAATTGGAATTGACCGTAGAGCAGAGTTGAGCAGAGTTGATTATGTTTAGTTCCCTTCCTTTCTCCCTACCAACTCTTATTCAATTTTGTCTCACTCTTTTGTTCTCTTTTATCCATCCGCAACCTCCTACAGAAATCCAATTATTTTACCTTTATTATTTCTTTTGATCTGAATTTCTCAGTTTTATTACTAAACAGGCTGAAGCAAGTATGAAGCTCTTTTTTTCCGCAATTAGAGCTCTAGTTCTGTTTATCAAAGTAACCAAAATTAGCCTACCCTTAGGTAATAATAATGTTCTCAGCTTTCAACCTCTGGTTATTCATCCTTGAATTAAAAGTACTTGACCCCATCCATTTAAGTGCTCCCACTTGATTGCAAACTGCTTAGCTCACTAAATTAGTAAAAATGAATCAAATAAAAGTTTCATTAAATGTCCTCTTTTTTTTTCTCCTTTACAAATTCATATGAGATCTCGTTTGTTTAAATACTGGTTTCCACACGTACATCAGAGACTTTTCCTTAATATATGAGTGAAGGATGGCCCTGGATAAGGGACGATTCCTCGATAACTCAGTGGTTAGAATATTGGCGTACTAAACGAAAGGTCCCGGGTTTGATTCTCGTGTCCAGGTGTCATTTTGCAATTAAAAGAATACAACATTTAGATGTGGCTATATCCGTAATTGGTGACTTGGTGGTCTAGGGGTAAGGTGTAGGACTTCTGTGCTGGGGTCCGGGGTTCAATCCTCGGTCCGGGGCAAAGATTTATCTGATTTCCAAACCCTTCCTTCACCTCTGACAAGACTTGTATTAATCACAACTTGTGAATGCGGGGAATCCCAGGCCTCCGCCGTGGTTCGGATCCCACGTTAAATCGTAGGTCCTCCATTTCATCTCACAATCACCCTACTGTTACACACTAGCGTAAGTGCATATAGCTCGAGCGGGTAGTAAGACGCGCTAATAATAATAATATTACTATATCCACAATTAACGAAATGAATAGAATAGCATGACTATAATTCAATATTAATACTAGTAGTTTTGTGGAGAGTAGAACTCCCTCCCTTCCTGTTATCATCATTACTACAATCGTAATATTTATCTTTGGATTTCCAAGTTGAAATATTTTTTTATAATTTTTCCTGGCTTTGAAATTGATAATTTTCCTTGGTGGTCAAGTCAGAAAACCTATTAATATTATATTAATAGTGATTAAACATTGTTAACATAGCTTAAGACATCAGTCTCACAATATAGGTAAAAAATTAAATAAATAAATGTGCACCAAGTACTTAGAATTTAAATTTCTAAGTAATCGGCTAAGTACTTGAGATAAGTTAATTAAACGAGAAAACCATTTCAGCGGCCAATATATTGAAACGGAGAGCAATATTAAAAAAAACTGTCTACACAAATTATTTGTCTTAGGTCTAAATAATATCTCAACCATATTTCATTAAAATTGGTCCACCCATTTGGAAGTTATCGTAGAACAAACATGCAGAATCGTGATTGGGCACCATCTTGAAACGGATAGCCGAATCATGTAAATACATTGTTTGGAATAGAGTTAATGAATGCACCCTCCCCTCCCAACTCTGATTTTGTCGACATGGATCAATGAATCTGATAGTTATTACGGAACAAATATCTGGACTGACAGACCAAATGACAAATGTTCAAGATGAAACAGAGCTATACTACGCTCGGTCAACAACTTCCTGGGTATGCCTGGTTCTCTAATATAGTAGGATTCTAGTTTGAAGAAGCCTTAAGATAATACTAATTATTTTATTTTTTTGGCTGTTAACATAGATACATTATAACATTTTACTTTATTAGTTGTGCTATTTTATAGGTATTAGATATTGACAATATCTTTAAAAATTGAAGATTACATGACTTGACGTATGTATACGGGAAAGTAGAAAGTAGTTCTAGTTGTCAGAGACCCAGAATTTTGTTACCTAAATATTATCAAAATTCCTTATTAAATAATCTAAGAATTTAAAAAAAAACGATGACTTTAAACTTACAAAAAAAAAAACATGAAAATATTAACAAAAGCTCGTAATGAATACCCAGAAATAAATTAAACAAGGACGTCAAATGAAAATAAAAATATTTGTAAGCGATGAAAAGCTTTTAACAAATTTGGCCATTTGGAGATTTCGAAGCAATTTTTCTAAGAGGGTTGCAGCTTAACTTGACGCGCCTAAGCAGTCCAAGCATTATAACACCTAGATACAAATGTACGAGATAGAAAGATAAGTAAGAAAATTAGCAGTTCACACTTGATAGGCCTCTAGTGTATTTACTGATAACCCTTGCCCTCTTCCTCTGATGAGTTTATACCCTCACTATATTATTTATGCCTTGAAAACATTGACTTGCTTTTTAAAATTAACTTTGTCTCGTTTTCTATTCTAGATATACATTTATGCTTCTACGGACATTTTTAAGCTACATCTTGGCAGGAAGACTCCTACAGGCCATTTTCGTGACCAAGCCAAATAACCTATTTTGTAGATGATTTATAAAAAAAAATACATTTAGGAAAAAATTACTTCAATGTAAAAATAATATTTTTGTGACAATGTAGGACTTTTATTTGAATTATTTTAGAATTTATGGTTTTATTTTCAACGTTATAGCTTTAAAATTCTCTGAATAAAACGTAAATTTAAATTCATTAACATGAGATCGTATCTTGGCCTGCCGTGAAGTCACAGGAGACGTCCTTAGTAACCTAAAATTTCGATTTATGCTAAATATAATATCGATTTACAAATAATATCTAATATTATTATTATTAGCACCGCGTCTTACTACCCGTTCGTGTTATACGCACTTACGCTAATGTGTAATGGTAGGGTGATTGTAGAGCTGAAATGGAGGACCTACAGTTTAACGTGGAATCCGAACCACGGTGGAGGCCAGACATTCCCCACAAATACCTAATAGCTACCCTCTCCAGTTTAGTTGCAATGTCTCCACAGTAATGCTTATTTTACAGCCATACAAGCGAAAAGGATAATTTTCCTTCTTGTTTACAATGCTCAACAGTGTTTAGATATAAAATTTAATCATAATCGTTAGTGAATTTCAATAAAATCAATTTTTTAAATCTTTTTTCTTTTCAGTAAACTATCCTTAAATTTAGGGTTAGCTATATAATACCAAAATTCCATCTAGGAGACCATATGAAATCCCCAAATACTAAGTTTTAGCCCAACCAGTAAAATAGTCCCATCTCTATCACAAAGTACACACAGATAGACAGACAGACGGCAATGCGAAAACAATTCTTTTGGTTTTAAGGGATCATGAAACGACCTTTATCAAAATCTTGAGTTCGATTTTTTTTGACGATGACAATACTTTATCTCCGAGGTGTCAATATAAAATAAAAAAGTGACATGTTATGAAAATCCAAGCCCGGGCTATCATCACAAAAATTGGACTATAAGTTATCTCATTACTTCTTTAGGTCATTAAATTAAATTTAAAGCAAAGGTTTTATTCTTAACACCGTTTAAATTATATCTACCCACATCAGTGGCCTCATGGTCTAAAAGATAAGGCATCACTCGCACAATATACTTGGAGATAAGGGTCACGGTCATTTGACCTTGGGATGATTTTTCCATAAATGGTTTCCCACTTTCTCCCCACGCAAATGTGGGTGTATTTTCTCTAAATTAAACCTTCTTAATCCATTATACAGTAGCGTAAATAGTTCACATGCAAATAATCCTAACGTGTACTAAGACGTGGCGCTAAAATAAAATGCCAACATTTTTTTCTTACAAATCATTTTGAATTATTTGTTGCAAAATCAATTATTATTTGAGGTTGAAACCCAATGGAATCTATTAAAATGAAAACTAAATCTTATTAGGTAGCGAAGTTTTCATCAAGGAAAACAAAACAACAACGAAAGTTTCAAGATTGTGTCACGTGACCGCTCCATCTCGAAATGTATTAATCTCGCAACATATCGAGTATTGGTCTGCCAGTGCATGTCTGTGAAACTCATTTTTCGGAGTGGTTGAACGCGTGCAGGAGGTAGAGACAATCTTCTAAATATTTGCAGTTATGTTATTGTACGCTGGAATAGGCGTGGAAAGTCCCACTGGAAAATAAAATGTACGTACACTATGAGTTTGGTAGGATGTCCGTTCTGGAAGTCTTTATTTTGTACCAGAATTTTACTGTATATTAGTATTTTGTTAGGGTAAAATACCTTCCAGGATGATAGTAGAAAAATACATTCTGAAAGGCCTTATTTCGCACCATATTTCTTCTATGTAGTAGTATTTTGATAGGATAAAAAACCTTCTAGAAATGTAGTAGTGAAATACGTTCTGGAAGGCCTTTTATGCTACAAAAATAATACCATATAATAGGATTCTGGTACGGAATAAGGCCTTTCAGAATGGGTTGCCTACCAAAATCAAGAGTTTAATCCTTATTTTGCAGAATAAATGTAAAAATAATGAGTTGTTCTTTCATAAAGTATCTAGAGAAAGAGTTCTACCGGAAGAACAAAATGTTGATATTTCTAAAAGGAAAGGTATACAAAGAATAAAGACACGTACAATCAACTGATACGAGTATGACATCAAAGAAACGTGACGTTTACAAAAATATTTTCAACTATAAAGCATCCGTCGTTGTCAGGAAGCTAGAAGTGAGCAACTGAAGGGAAATTGGCGTAAAGAAAGACAAAAAGGAGGGGAGGAAAATATTTTCGTGAGAACACTAGTAGTAATGAGTCGGTACGCACGTGGACCGAGTTTCAGGCTTATATAGTCTGGTTTGCTGGTCATGGAGAAGTCCGGGCTCGAATCCCAACTGGGTATGCTGAGTTTATTTTATAGCCTGTTCGGGCTATATGATAATTATATACTAGCTACGTTAATGTGTTAGGTATGAGTAAGTTTAAAGTTAGTAGAAGTTTTCTTGCATTTGCGTGGAGAGAGTGTAAAACCATTTAGGAAAATGTCACCCCCCCCCCCCCCCCCAACCCCGGGGTTGGGGTCCCCCCTCAAACAGCGGGCCCTCTCTCTTTTCCACATCCCACATGTTAAAAAAAAA
>CABFOV010000996.1:40842-59728 GCA_902141375.1 Timema poppense
CCCCCCCCACTACACCGTGGTTCGGATCCCACGTTAAACTGTAGGTCCTCCATTTCCTCTCACAATCACCCTACCATTACACATTAGCGTAAGTGTGTATAACCCGAACTGGTAGTAAGACGCGATGTTAGTAATAATAATAAGAATAATATAGTAGCTATTCCTCGTGCCCCAGTCTATGCGCTCAAGTGTCGCAACATTTAGCTTGCACTTAAGTGCTGCTGTGTTCCCCTGCTACACAACTAATTTGAGAAGGGCTGTATAAATAAAGGATGTGTATTAGTGCAATATTATAATAATTGAATAAAGTTTGAATCCTCACGTTTCCAGCATACTTCGCTGAGGATGGGTCGGGTCACCAAGGCCGAGTCAAAGGTCGCCTTCATGGTCGGCGCTATGATCGTCTCGTTTCTCGTCGCCTGGACGCCGTATGCCATCCTGGCGCTGCTGATTGCGTTCGGTGATCCCAAAATCGTCACCCCTGGGATGGCCGTCGTTCCGGCTTTGATCGCCAAATCCAGCATATGTTACAACCCCTTGATCTACGTCGGACTCAACACGCAGGTAATGACGTCAGAGATGACTGTCGTGGTGGCTCTGATAGCCAAGTCTTGCATATGTTACAACCCCTATTTACGTCGGACTTAACACGCAGGTAATGACGTCAGAGATGACTGTCGTGGTGGCTCTGACAACCAAGTCTTGCATATGTTACAACCCCTTGATCTACGTTAGACTTAACACGCAGGTAATGACGTCAGGGATGACTGTCTTGGTGGCTCTGATAGCCAAGTCTTGCATATGTTACAACCCCTATCTACGTCGGACTCAACACGCAGGTAATGACGTCAGAGATGACTGTCGTGGCGGCTCTGATAACCAAATCCAGCATCTGCTACAACCCCTTGATCGACGTCGGACTTAACACGCAGGTAATGACGTCAGAGATGATTGTCGTGGCGGCTCTGATAACCAAATCCAGCATCTGCTACAACCCCTTGATATACGTCGGACTTAACACGCAGGTAATGACGTCAGAGATGATTGTCGTGGCGGCTCTGATAACCAAATCCAGCATCTGATACAATCCCTTGATCGACGTCGGACTTAACACGCAGGTAATGAAGTCAGGGATGACTGTCGTGGTGGCTCTGATAACAAAGTCTTGCATATGTTACAACCTCTTGATCGACGTCGACGTCGGACTTAACACGCAGGTAATGACGTCAAACAGGGACGTTGGACCAGACCTGGCTGCAATAAATTCGTCGTGATAGAACGAATAGATAGTACGTGTAGCTCTGACACAGAAAGCCATAGTTTAGACTTGTTCATTTCCTTTAAGAATTGTTTTTATTTACACATTATTTTATATTATCTCTAAGGCCATATCTAGAGAATAAAAGGTAAAATCCTACTGCTAGGGAGGGGTATATTTTAGCCTTCTTTGAAGACTATTGACTTGAGGAAAAGTGATAATAAATGCACGATTATAATAGTCCTTTTGGTAGGCTACAATACATGTTTGTATAGTATACTTATAAAAACAGGTCATTAAATCTTTTGGACGATAGAATAGTGATTAGTTATATTGAATTTAATCAGGATACAATAACTTTGATTTAATTAAATAATAACAAATAACTCAGAGTGAACTAATGTAATATGTACTGACAAGCAATCGGACATGATAAGTCAGACGCCTTTTATAAATGACTAAATCATGAGCAGTTTTTTTTATTCGTGTTGAGATTATGTAACATATATTTAAAAATATTCCTCACATTATTACCTAAAATTGGGTCATTTAAGTATACCTTGATATTATTACGAATGGGAATTTGGGGCACCCTTTTATGAAATACAAACATATATTTTAGCTAAACATTAATACCATTTTACCATATTATTAATGCTAATTTAACTGTATTAATATTATTTTTCAAAAGTGACAGCAGCAGATCAAATGATTTGACGTATGAATTGTGGATTTGGATGAAGGAACATTTTATAGCTGTCAAATAAGTCAAATTTTAAGAAAATTGAAGTATAATTGAGACCAGGGCGTGCCAATTAAATTATTTTAGCACCGCGTCTTACTACCCGTTCGGGTTATACGCTTTAAGTACTTATTACTCTAATAGATTAGGAATTGGGGAGGTTTAATTAGAGGAAGTGAACCCACATTTGCGTGGAGGGAGAGTGGAAAACCATTTAGGAAAAACCACCCCCAGTCCACCCGACCCGATATTCGAACCTCGATCTCCCCGTCCTCGGCGGTCGAGCTCAACACGACAAGCGCGTTAGCCAACTACGCCACCGAGGCGGGTGCCAATTAAAAATAATAAGTCCAACGTACCATATTTTTCCGTCGTTTGTATTGATATTAATTTAATAAATATTTAAAGAAAACCATATTTAAAAAAAAAATTACTTCTCTAATTTAAACCTTTTTTTAAAGCACGACACAAAATATATGTGGAACACATTATTAGAAGAATACAAAACATGGAGAAAATATTTGTAAAAAAAAAATTGTTCCATTTTTTGTGTGTGTCAGATGCCTTATTATATTCACACTAATATATTGAGGTTTAAAAAGGTAGAATTTTAGAGAAATTTATTTTTTATTTGGCACCGCGTCTTACTACGCGTTTGGGTTATACGCTTAAGTACGCTAATTTTTTAGGTATTGGCAAGGTTTAATTTAGAGTAAGTGAACCCACATATGCGTGGAGAGAGATTGGAAAACCACCCCCAGTTAACCCGACTGAGGTTCGAACCTCGATCTCCTCTTCTTCAGTAGTTTGGAAGAATAATTGTTTTCATATTAACTTGAAAAAAAAAATCCATTTAACAAAAAAGAGGAACTTTATTTTACCCAACCGTGATTCAAACACTTATTAACCCCTCCACCAATAAGCTATAAGAGATGAGACTAGTTTCTTTAGCAGTGTGACTCTATGAGGTTCCATTATGGGTGTATATTTGATATAAATGACGATTCAATCGAAATAAAACAATGAAACAAATAGCCGAAACTATTGTTAAGGCATTTTAGTGGGGATAGTCTCTCATGGCTCGAATGGCTGCAAAAATGCCAACTACCGAGTCGCTAATGGCTGCGTTGTCTGATGGCTGTGATCTTGGATAATCACATGTTTATAAGCTGACGACTTCCGCACGTCCATCTTAGACTCTGCCTTAAACTATGAGTGAAGAATTGCCAAGGGCACGGGACAAATCCTGGATAGCTCAGTGGTAAGATCATTGGCTTACTAAGCCGAAGGTCCCGGGTTCGATTCCCGTGTCCAGGTGTCATTTTTCAATTTTCAGAATATGAAATAAAACAAGTTAATCTGTTTTCAGTTTCGGTCATCGTGGAAAAAACTCATCGGTGCGAAAAACTCGTTGGAAGTGTCTCAGGACCCAGGTGGCGAGAACACCTTCCTAAGTCCGACCAGGATGGTTTCACAGGCCCCCTGCGAGGACCAACGGTTCAGCGTTAGTAAAGTAATGGCGAAAACACCCGAAGAAAATACGACAGTGGAGCCAAGGACGGTAATCCATAGGCCGGTGATTATAATTAACAAACCGAAAAAAACTCTATACAGTGTGTTCCAAGACCAGTGGAGCAAAAAACAGCCGAGGGTCAAACTCCGAACAGAGGGCACCACCGTCTCCGGGGTGAATAGCACGAAAGTTGAAGAAGTGGAAGAAATAGAGCTCGGTGATATAACAACTTTGAAAACAGTGCCAAATATAAAACCTGTATAACAAACTAATAATTTTGTTTTATAAAAAAATATAGTTTTAACACTTTACATAGATAAGTACAAAGTTACTTTAACTATAGTAGGTTCACGCTAACTTTGGACTTTTCTGACAGTTTGAAACTTACCTACGCGAATGTGTTTTATTTTACCTTGCATTATAGCTCGTTCGGGATACGCATTTACGTAAATGTGGTGTTATTAATCTATAATTTAGAGGAAATTCACCTGCATTAATGTTGAATAAAGTGATAAACAAGTCAGTTAAAAACACCCCAAATTTACTGTACCAATATTTGAACCATTTCCCCATTACTGGAAAAACCAAAATATCTAATGATGAGATTTATTAAAAAAAAAATTGTTTTGTATTTAACAGCCTCTCAGTTAAACAAATAAATTTCTGGTCACTTTTATAGTAAAAGTGAGTCCACACAATTTTTTTTTACAATTATTAGGCTACTAGACGTATCAGGAGCTTTTATCCTAGTAAATTGTCAAACTACCCGCTTCTGTGGTCACATGGTCTAGAAGGCAAACACATCGTGATGTATTGAACCACCGGTGACGGGGAAATAGGGTTTTATTTTTTAACTATAAATGTCTCTCACTCTCACTCCATGCAAACTCGGATGCATTTCATCTCAAATGTTACCTCTTTGTATAAATATTCGGATAACCGAACGTGTAGTGAGACGTGGCTCGTGAATAGACTAAACGAAACCTTGACAATGCTTCAACTGTCAGAAATAACCAAATTTACCATTAATGTACTATATAGAAGATAAAGAACGGTCACAGGGTCGAATAAGTGTTCTTTTCAGTATAAATGACGCTGTGTGTTGCAGTACAGGGGCGTTTAGACTGTACCTCCTTTATGCAACATGGCGCACAGTAGATGCGCGTCGAGGCATGTATCTGCGCATGCGCCTAGCCCCAAACAGGTGCAAGAGCTCTCTGTAGTATTTGGGAATCACGTTGCAACATTCTTGCCTCACAGTCCTATGAAAACGATGGACGGTGTTGTTGTTTTTTATAATTGTTGTGGAGTTGTTTTTGTTGAGTTTCCCGTGGGGTTTTTTTCGTGATTGAGTGGGTTGCCGAAAAATAAAACACCAATCGAATTTATCAATGATTATCAGAGACATCCATTTTTATGGCGGTCATCACACACACACACACACACTTCTGATAATATTCCAGCACTTAACAAACGTGATTATAGAAAGTGATTCATCTAGAACATCCGTTTCTTTTCATGCCGTAAAATGACGATAGCTGCAGGTATTTCTCACGAAGACTTTTATAAACCATATATAATAAACTTATAGAGTGGCAGCTCTCTGCAGTTTGACTAGAACAGGAATTTGAGCGCTAAGCGGATGTCAGATGAACTAATGCTATCAGCTTAGTGCAAGGCTGTACCAAGTACATTGGTAATTGGTTATATTGTATTTATAAATTATTACATTAGCTCTAATTTTAGATCTCAGAATCTATTGTTCAATAGCAAGAGAGAATAACAGAAGTATGGGGATATATACACTTCTTTGTGAAGTAAATTTAGGTTAATGTAGGTTAAGCCACTAAACATTTTGTTTCAAATATTCTTATTTATATGGCTTGAGTAGGTAATACATTCACATTAACTAACAAGTCTACTAAATATTTTAATAAATATTCAAAATGATTATTAAAAATGATTGGTTTATGTCATTATAATGACTAATTTGTGTTAAGAACACCCCAAAAATGCACAACACGTTCAAAGATAGATACAAATTTGTCAGCCAAAGCTTGAACTAACTTATGCTTGCAACCCTCTCCATTGGTAATTGTGACATAGGCTATGGAAAAATTTATAAATATACATTTTAAAAGCTCTCAAACTTAATATTAAATAAAAAAAAACTCATAAAAGTAATAATGGCGTATTTTAAATTTTAATTTTCACGGGTTTAAAGCAAAAAACTCATGAACAATTTAATGTCGTATTTTAAATCTCAATGTTCGCGGTTTAAAAGCAACTTATAGAAAAAAATGGCGAATGCAAATGAATTGAGATTTTACATATAAAAAAAATTAAAGAAAACAGCATCGTATTTCTTCGACAGTAGCGCTAATGCGTTTGGCAGGTAAGTAAATACTGTTTCCCCTTACCCCTATAGAGATCCCACACCATGATCTAAGCACACTAATGCACGGAAAGAAAGGTAAAAGTGAAAACAAATCCGATTGTATGTGGCAAGACGCACCTAAGGAGGCATGTATCTACACACATGTTGCATGAAATAAGGCAGTCTAAATTCACCTTAAGATTGGTTAATTTGGGTAATAAGAAACTGTGTTGAATATCAACAAAAGAATACAATTATAATTCATTTCACACAATACGTAATTTAAATGATTTTATAAATACAATATTTAATTTATTTATGTACGCTGGTAAAAAAAAGTTCTCACTTGGTCTCTTCGTTTTCGCTTCCTTTTTTTTTTTTACACATAGCATCTACCTCCTTTGAAAAGAAAATGCGAGAAAGATAAAAACTTCTATGTAATGTCGAACTAAAATAAAACACGTATTATTAAGAAGACACAACTTGCGTCCTACATCATCATCACTGTAAGGGACTACCTTTGAACTATTTCGGAAAATATTTGTTGTTGAAGAAATAAATTTTATTCTTAAAAACCTTGAACCATGTTTTCATTGCTGTCGTTACAGTTTTTAAACACTATGTCGATGTTTTAATGAAAGTGACTTGTAGAATGCATTAAATCATTTGAACGTGGAGACAGGCGGAATGGATCTTAGTATAGATCTCTTCGAAACTAAGGTGATAGTTTTTGATAAAGATGGATCAGGAAATGTGTTTCAACTTAGTATAAATGGAAAACGTTAGAAAAAGTGAATGATTTTGTGTATCTGGGCTGAATGTTCTGTAAAAATTGGAAGGATCGATGGTGAAATCGACAGATGGGTGAGCGCATCTCGGTGGATGTATGTGGACTATTGTAAAGAATGAAGCTGTATTGAAAGAGGTAAAGATGGCAGTATATAAAAGTGTGTTAACTCCAACATTGTTGTATGAATGTGAAACATGGGTTTGCCAGGAGAAACACAAGAGCAAGGTGAATGCCGTTGAAATGAGATAACTAAGAAATGTATGTAGAAAAACTCGTATGGACAGAGTCTGTAATGAATGGGTGCTGACGGAGTGGGGTTTGAAAGGGAATCCAATAGTTCAATGTGAAAGAAACGTCCTACGTTAGTTTGGGCATGTTGAGAGGATGAGTTTGGATCGAGTGATGAAGCAAATATATGAAGGTGGAGTGAGTGGCTCAAAAGAAAGTTATAGGTCATATAAGACGTGGCTAAATATTGTAGACGAATGTGTGACAAAGAGAAACATTAAGAGTTTTAAGAATAAAAAAGCATGTATGACTCGATGTATGGATGTTGTTGAAGCGAAGGGAATATTTACGGATAGGGAAGTGTGGAGAAAGTTAGTGAGGATGAATCAAGTATAACGTTGTTTTTTGAGCTACATGCACAATTTCTTGCCTAACCCTTAAGGGAACGGCGTGGTTAGGTATGCATGTAAAATTTTATCAAGTAACAATTGTAATGTTAACTGAATATCTAAACAATTATGAGCTGTAAATACAGAAAGAATAATAGTTTATGAAAAGTACAAACTCAAAATAAATTAAAATTGATAAGACAATGTCTTAATCCACAGTAGTTGCGTTCCATAAGCGATGTTTGGTGAAGGTTTTATGTTTTCATTATCACGTTGTCCCTATCAATGATTTGATGCATTCAAGGAGCCATTACAGTTCGATTTTCGTAGGGAAGACTTTATCTGATAGCTAGAAAAGTAACTAGAGTTACTAATACGTATTCAAACGTCAAGTCGTGTGAACTGCAGCGGTCAGTTTTGATTAAAGTTATCAATATCTATAAAATAACAGTAATAATATAACCCGATTTGGTGGCCGCGTGATCTAACGTGCTAGTCTCATGTTGTGCTAGACTGCCAAAGACGGGGAGATCACTGAGGGTGGCATCTCCACGCAAATGTGGGTGCACTTCCTCTAAATTAAGCTTTCTTAATCCCCAGCCCATTATTGAAGTTGGGACATAGGCGTATAACCTGAACAGGTAGTAAGTAATACGTGATGCTAAAAAAGAGTAATGATTTAAAGAAATGTTGTCAATTTTAAACACAACAAAAAGCTCTCTCTATGAAAATTGGACTCTATCGTGGTACGAAGGAAGGGTGAAATTACAACCTAAAAGAATAAGCCTAATATATTTTACTCGGTATTATATTTTTAAATATATCTTAATATGATAGCTTATGCTGGACGTAAGATAACCAATAAAACAAAAGTGTGTGATTTAGTTAATCTATGAACGATATCGATAAAAAAAACATACATTGAACCAAGAAAAGTTATTTATTCAAGTATTTGTTTGGATTTAAGTTTGTATCTATTAAAGTTTTTCCATGCTATCGGGTGGAAACCGACTCGACTATTATTTAAATTGTATTGATTTTTGGCACGCCATTGTTTGTATAAAACCAGATTTTTTTTATGGATTACAATTAAAAATTGTAAAAATTACATAAGTTTGCTTTAAATTTGATACTACCAAAATTATGATTATATACAAATAATTACTCAATTTAGCAATACATTTACCATATAACTATTTTGTATTACATTCCTTTGAAATTAAATTAAACCTAATTAAATTCTACTTTACATAACACTCATTCAGTGTGAAATTAATCTAGAATGCTATCGCTACGGAAATACCTTAAAAATGAATATGAGTGCATTAGAAATAATTGATGTGTTCAACTTTTAGAAGTTCATAGAGAATTGCTTTTTAAATTAAAAATAACCGTCCAAAATTAACTAATGTAGCAATATTTAGTTTACATTTTTTGTTTGTTTCTGATAATATGACTATAGGGAATATTTTGTAAATTACCTTGAAATTTTTATTTAAAATCACCTCGATTCGTGTTTTATATAGAGGCGTAGAATAGTATAATTTGTACTTATTGTACACTAGATGAAACTATTCATAGGCTAAAAAAAAAATATATAAATATAACTTTAGAAACAAATTTTATAAAAATAATGAATATTATTTATTAAGTTATTCAACAAAAGGTACAGTTGTCAAATTAAAGTTGCTTTATTTACACGAATTTGAATATTGGTATTAAACAAAATAGCAATTTGGGTTAGCTTAAATCACAGATCATATACCGTGAATGAAGGTAAAAAATATTTATGTTATAATAATAGGATTCTTTTCAAAAGTAGATTTTATAAAACACAATTTTTTTTTTTATGGTCAACGTAGACAACACACTGATTTATTATTAACGTTATTTTATAGACATTGCTATGATCTTTGTGACAGTTTCAGTCTGTAACATTATTCATGACGTAAAAATATTACCTACATTACTAGGAAATATATATGAAATGTTAACTAATTTGATTTATTTTATATCAGATTGTTAATATAACTGTATTCAATTGAAGATTTAAATTTCAAAATCTTTTACTAAACGTATTCATAGTAATATATATGCTGTTACTGTGAACAACTTACAAACAAACTTCTTCATTTTGTATGAAACTTAATGTTGTGTTCTATCATCTTGAACATATTTATTTTTAGTTTGTGAATATAATATGATATAATATATTTTAATGTACAGGTTTTCATAATTATTACTACTATTTATGAATAGTGATTACATCAAATTTGTACTTTAATTTAAAATATGTTGGAACATGTTGATAATAAGTGTATAATTGAATGTTTTCAAATTTGTATATCATATTTGATTATAAAATATTTTGTGTATATTTAATTAATATAATTTATTGTTTACAAATAAATAACATGATATTTAGTTGTATTTATAAACATGTTCTTTGTTTTTATCCAGCAGATTTATCTTCTTCTATAAATTGAAAACAACCCATTGATTTATTTTGTCAAATGCTAATGGTGCAGGTGGTTCAACGACAAATCAATTATTATTATTATTATTATTATTATTAGCACCGCGTCTTATTACCCATTCGGGTTGTACGCACTTACGCTAATGTGTAATGAGTAGGGTGATTGTGAGATGAAATGGAGGGCCTACAGTTTAACGTGGGATCCGAACTACGGTGGAGGCTCAGCATTCCACACATTCACAAAAATCAAATATTAAAAACGAACATACAATTGTAGGTTTGCGGTACGAGACGAGTCATGAAACTTAGAGCTATAGCGAACACTCTCAACTTGCACAAATTTATATCCAACAGTGATATATAGCTTTATATAATTTTTTTTCCTCGTTTTACTACTCATCCAAGATCATACTTTTTATTTTATTTTATTATTTAGCATCGCGTCTTACTAACCGTTCAGATTATACGCTTATATACTAATTACACTAATGTATTAGGAATTGGGAAGGTTGGATTTAAAGGAAGTGAACCCACATTTGCGTGGAGGGAGAGTGGAAAGCCATTTATGACCCCCCCCCCCACCTGCAGTTCACCCGACCGAGATTCGAACCTCGATCTCCCCGTCCTCGGCGGTCCAGATCACAAGGTCATACTTATTTTTAATTATGTTAATGAGGTAGTATTAAGGCATGTCTTATTGATAAAAAAATGTAGGCACATTTTCATGGAAGAGGAAAGGTAATTCTTGTAGGAAATAATAAAATCATAATTCATAACAAATGGTGTGGCCACGTGGTCTAACGCGCTACTCTTGCAGTAGACTAGACTCTCAATGACGCGGAGACCAAGGTTAGATTCTTGATTGAGTATTCTGAGTGTATTTTTTCCAAAATGGTTTTCCACTCTCATTTTATGCAAATGCAGGTACACTTCCTAGTAATATAACTTTCCTAATCCCTCAAACCCCTAGCGTAATCTGTACATAAGCGTAAGATAACTGGAACGACGGGTAGTAAGACGAGGTGCTCAAAATGGGTTTTCCACTCTACTTTCACGCAAATACCAGTGCATTACTTCGAGAATATTCCTTTATAATCCTTACCTTATCAACGTAATTAGTATATCTATCGAAAGAACAATACGACTGTAAACAATATAAAAAGGATGAGCTCTTAAACATTTTTTTTTTTTGACATAGTCAGGAACCAAACGAGGTTTTCAAAGACCTGTGCTTGGCTTTTCTTACTACTCAGACACCATTACGTTACTTAGCCCGCTATTTATTGGAACATTTAAACCTAACCAAGATATTAACCCAGAGACAATCTGTGAAAGATCTTCATTAATTAAACTAACCTTTATTCGTATTTCGGCACAGTAATGAACTGGCCTGGAAAATATATGAGAACAATCGTAAGCTACTGTAATCATCTTAAGGTAGACATCTACCTTGCTTTTAAACATAAATTCTACACTTTACAGAGTTTACTGGACGGATAAGTCTTTTGTCTCTTCTGGATGATTGCGATTCGTCGAAACAAAAGGAGCTTAGTATCTCTTCAACATTCAGTTCGGCAGAAAATCCCCGTCAGTGAAAAGAACGTAGAGTGAGGATCTAATCTATTTCAGGAGTAATGAGAAGTATACACAATAACGGGTCGTTACAATTGCAGTTCATGGGGGAAAGACATCCGGTAATGACGTGCCCTTCAAAAGAACATATCTTGTTGTGTCGTCTCATAAGGTTTTTATTTATCTCGGAGGGTAGTATTTATTGATTTAAATAGTGAATAGATATAATTTCGCAATTTAGATATATCATATTTAAGATGGTATGGAATATTCAGTCGACAAAATTAGTTTAAATTTATACACATGGTAATTAAATTTTTTTTTTTTTTACCATTTGTAAAGAGAATCTCTTAACTTAAATCCAAAAATATTAAATTAAGAAAAAATAGCTATGTTCACATTTCATGACTTTAATTATGAATATTTATAAAAACAACCATTATTGGCATTCTAATTTGCAAAAAAATAAATAAAAAAAATCAAAATATTTATTGAGGTTTTATTTTGGCCAAAAATTTGTTTTTGCCATAAAATATGCAAAAATAACAAAACAAAATAAGCTGACCTTTACTGGAGTTTTATTTCATCCCAACTTGAAATGCTACATTTTAATAAATATTTACTGTCTGAGTTAAGGTGTATTTAATTACGCATGTGCATCATGTCCTACTACCCGTCCTGGCTATACTCTTATTTACTCTAATGATGTTGGGATAAGAGAGATAGAACATACAGGAAGTGTACGTTATAATTGAGTAAGAAACTATCGAGTTAAAGCAACGCCCCAGTACAGTCAGTCAGGATTTAAACACCAACCTACCTGTCACCAGGAAAACCAGGCCAGTTAATATTAAAGCCCTAGGTCTGCGTTTCCACCGTTGCGGTCGATAATTGATTTCAAACTACAAGCTAATTGCTCAACCTCTAAGCTATTCTGATAGTTGGGGTCCTTGTTTTTGAGAGTTGAGGCGTATATTGTCTCAGCAATCAATATAAATGCTTGATGCGCAGTTCGATCGTCACTGCAATTAGTGAAACAACGGTTACAACAGTTTGATTATATCTATTAAAATATAATTAAGTGAATTCCGGGACCGGATTTGCTTCCGGACAAATAAACAAAATGAATTACTAATGTTATGTTGATTCAAAATTAGTAAAATTGATTCTAGCAAGGAATAAAAAAATATTCTTAGTTCTTGGAATCCATTTTTCGGGAAAGAAAAAAAGCAAATGTGCTCTTAAGGCTGGAATATTTGGGGAAAATTAGTTAAGTTTCATATTTTTGCAACTTTTTAAAAAATACAATTTTTGTGGATAAAATCAATCAAATATTGTTTCAGTAGATACGTTTAGTAGGATTTTTTTTACTCCTAGTAATATCAACAGTTCCTGATTTATCTGCGATGTTTATTGCAAGATCTAAAAAGGACTTTACATTTAACATTAAAAAGTTTTTGTAAAAATTCCACCATGCTTTGATAAATATTCAATAACTGTTAAAATTAATAAAATTAACCTAAACGTATCTAGCGAGGCAATATTTGATTCATTTTGGTCAGAATATTTCTTATAAAAATTGCCAACACATCTTAAGCTGGGAGTGTAGGGGACAGGAGTTAAGGGCGGTTTCTATATTAAAACTCTTCTTTAGCCAAAAAAAATCCGATTAATTCTTCAGTAGAAACATAGAGTTTAATTTTCTTCACAACGTGGTAGCAAAAATTCGGGAATATCTGTAAAGGTACCAAGCTCTTCCTTCACCTCTGACAAGATGTGCATTAATCACAACTTGTGAATGTGGGGAATGCCAGGCCTCCACCGTGGTTTGGATCCTACGTTAAACTGTAGGTCCTTCATTTCATCTCACAATCACCCTATCATTACACATTAGCGTAAGTGCATATAACCCAAACGGGTAGTAAGACGCGGTTCTAATAATAATAATAATGTAAAGGTGCCTTAGAACTCAATTACAACTTTTTTTCTTCATTTAAAAGTTTGTCATCAAATGCAATACAAATGGCAGATATTCGACAACTGTTGATAAAATAATTAAAAAAAATTAAACTCCGTGTTTTTACAGGAGAAATATNAAAATAATTTAAAAAAATTAAACTCCGTGTTTTTACAGGAGAAATATTTTGTTTATTATAACCAAAAAATGTTTGGATATAAAAACTCCAATAAACCACCCTTTTCTCACGTACCCTTTATACCCAACTTAATACAGTCGAATTTTCATAGGAATGGCTCAACTGACATTTAGAAAATCCCTTATATCTACTTTCGCGTATTCACACTCTAAGTTATTGGATCTGAGGTTGTTAAGTTTGATAAATAATACCCATACCTATAAATAATATGGCTAAAAATATTTAAAGGTTATCAATGTAGGTTAAAAAGTATGTATTTTCTGAATGGCCCTTTTTGTAAAAATTGGATTTTAAAACAATATTTATAATATAAATTATTATTATTATTATTATTATTATTATTATTATTATTATTATTATTATTAGCACCGCGTCTTACTACCCGTTCGGGTTATACGCACTTACGTTAATGTGTGATGGTAGGGTGATTGTGAGATGAAATGAAGGACCTACAGTTTAACGTGGAATCCGAACCACGGTGGAGGCCTGGCATTCCCCATATTCACAATATGTCTTGTCAAAGGTGAAGGAAGGGTTTGGTAATCAGATAAATCTATGCCGGGACTGAGGATTGAACCCCAGCCGCTAGCACAGAAGTCTGACACCTTACCCCTAGACCATCAGGTCACCCATATATAATATAAATTAACCTACACCAATGACTGAAGGGCTTAGGGAGTTTTAATCAAATCAATTAGTCACCGTTAACGTAGAGGTCAGGGTTCAATATCTCTAGGATGCAATGAAATACATGTCCCACACACAATCTTCTCTGGTTTATTTTCTCCATCAAAGCTAATGCAGGTGCATTTTTATGTTATAATTCTCTTTTTACATACTCGTTATATTTAGTGGCTGCGTAACTGCCTAATGAGAGTTTATTTTTGTGGAGGTTTCCAAATTGTAAGCTTAAGACATGATGTAAAGAGCTAATACTTTTTTTTTCATTTATGTATTTAAAGTGTATTTTTAAACCATCTGATTATATCATAACATGACTTATAGATTAGCTCAAATCTAGAACAGACACAAAATGTAGCCCACGGCCGTTAATTCAGCACTGTTAAAGGGTTAACACACACTTCACCGATGATACATTTTTCGGCCATCCCGGGAATAAAACCCGGGACTCTTAGCTCCATAGACAGACAAGCTACCGACTGAGCTATGGTGTCTGGAATCCTACTATCAAACTCCAATAAATAAGAGCAATTTTGGGGTTGAACTTTTTTTGTATTATTTAAGAAGAATATTTTTATAAAGTTGATTTGAATTAGAAAAAGGAATATTATTTAATTACATATATAGGGTACGAATATATTTGCTTAAATTTAGCTTATTTTTTTATATTTTAGTGTACAAAGCACCTAAATTATTTATATTCTGTGAGGTAGCTTAATTCTATTAAATATAATGAAGCTAAATTTAATTAAATTAATTTATTCTATCAAAATAACCCTTTAATAAAAAAATATTTTTCTACTATACTGATGGTGACGGGGAATTGAGGTTCGACTCCCGGTCAGGTGTACTGAGGATGATTTTACCCCTTCTCTCTACGCAAACGCGGGAACGCTTCCTATTAACTAAGCCTTCCTTACCCCTAAAACGAGTAATAAGACGAGGTGCTAATTATCTATATAATAATAATTATTATTATTATGTGTCATTAATGATTTTTAGACAGTCCTCTTTCATTGTGATGAGTTAAGCCCCAGAAGATTTGTTTCTTTGACTTATATATACCTAGTTTTCTTATGGGGATATAATACATTGGGACAGAATTTAAGTCCCCCAAAAGAAGCACTTGGCATTCAAGCGCTCTCTCTATATCACAAAGTGTTTTATTAATTATTCCGTTTTACTCCATTGCTACTACCAACTTAATTTACTGGATAGGAATGATGGATATAGTTTAGAGGAATTGCGGAGTGTGGAGAGAGGATAGAAAACCTACAATAATAAAAATTGTACGGTAAGCCATCCCGGTCGATATTCGAAATCCTCCTTTATCATCTCTACAATCTATTGTGAGCAACCCACCTGTGAAAATAGCAATAAAATTAAGTGTTTTTTCCTTTGATTTACGTCTTACTACCCATCGGAGCTATACGCATTTAACTACACAAATAGGTCAAGAATGAGGAAGACAGAATTTATAGGAAATGTTCCCACGTTCACGTAAAGTGAGAGTAGGAAACTATTTAAGTAAAAAAAAAACTACATCAGTAAACCCAGTCAGGATTCGAACCTCGATGAGTTCCGATCAACCACCAGATGTGATGAACACTTATTCCGCGTGACCACCGATACAGTTTACTCACAATTTGTGGTCTCGTGGTCTATTGCGTAAATATCTCAATAGACGGGATTGCTGTTTGAGGTTAGGGCTCGAATCCAGATCAGATTGTCTGGAGGTATTTTCTTCTTAATGGTTATCGACTCTTCCTGGACGCAAATGCGGGTACATTTGATATAAGTTTTACCTTTCGTATCCCTAATAAATTAGTGTAAATATGTGGCTAAACCCGATGCGGCACTAAAAAACAACAACAACAACAACAACAACAAAAACCTAAACAAGATGCGATTAGAGCTGTGACTTTACCTTGAAGGTCGCCCTTGAAATAAGATAAGTCGTCTCTCATCTGGATGTACACAGTGTGTGACCTTGTCCAACAGTCACACGTCGTCACCTCTTTGACGTCCTCCTAATAGGGTGCGGGCACCCTCCTCTCAAATCCCCTCACGCTCACAAGCCTGGTAATGGCGATACGTGCTTCTCCGATACATTATTTACAAGCACCCGCTTCGGAGGCGGCATGGTCTAAGGCGTCACTCTAGCAATAAAATAGACTGTCGACGATGGGAAGATAGGGGTTTGACTCCTTGTAAGGTGTGCTGAGGGTGGTTTTCCTTAAACGGCTTTCCACTCTCATTCCACCCAAATGCAGGTACACTTCCTATAATCCTATAAATTCAACCTTTCTCATGCCTAATACATTGAAGTAATCAGTGCATGGGATTATAACCTTACGGGTAGTAAGACGTGCCTCAAAATCTATATTATATATTTACACAAATACATGTATATATTTATAAATACTTACATACAACCATTGATATATATATATATATATATATATATATGTATACATATAATAATAATTTATACATATATACACACATATGAAGTACACATAAATATAATATGAAACATATAATATACCCATATCATATATGTATATATAATATATACATATATGGACTATAATATGTATTCTACTACGATAAAGCCACATGGCTAACTCACTGACATTAATGTTTACCCACTTCCAGATGAGCTAGAAACTTGAAATTTGGCACAATTATAGCTTCTAGTCTGCAACCGATGGTAAAATTCCAAAAGGTTCAAAATTGTAATTTTTAACCCACGAAAAAAATTCAAAATGTCGGAGCAGCTTGAAAGTCAGTGCGGATATTTTTTGGAGGTCTCTTGTGGCTGAACGGTAAGACATATCAAAAAACGGATTGCACCAGCAGCCATGGATTTGGGGAGATCCACAAGTTTGGTCTTATTAATTTTTTGTCGTATCTCTATCGGTTATACCTTAGAAAGAGCTAGATTGTTTGATTTTAAGTAGATTTTAGGTAGATTTTGCACATTTTCCACACTATTTTTTTCAAACTTTCTGATACATTTATGGGAAAGCTAGAATCAAAAAATTTGGCAGGTATATTGGCACATCCAATTTCCGTAAGCGTGACAAATTTGATGATTCTAGATTCCCTATAAGTATGGATAAACTAAAATAATGTGTAAAAAATACAATACAATACAATACTGGTAACTTTAAGTTGTTGCGTTCAAAACAACGCTAGAATTAAATTAGTTTACCTCCACTTACAAAGAAAACTCACTGGTGGTTTGGGGACGGAGCCCCCAACAAGCAAAGCGAATATATATACACAAAGACGTACATGCATACACCAGTAAATGGTGGTAACATGGTCTGTGACATCAAAGCTCGTGAAGGACCATATTTACTGAGACAAGAGAGATGGGTTTTGATCTCGGTTGGGATGGTGAATCATCATTGTGCTTTTTACATTAATCATTCCACGATGATTCGGGTGCGCATTCATCTTAACTTCCATATTTCTCGTCCCAATCGCGTCAGTTGGAAATAAATGCGGATTGCCTGAAAGGGTTAGTAGGTCGCGATGTAACAACAAAACCCGCCTTAACAATGTTGCATCCGTACCACTTAAGGTGGCCCCCTCAGTCAGCGAGAAGTATTAATCGTTGTGTGGCTACACCAATGTTTTAATTTGGTCAAAACATTTTTTTTAAACTACAAAAATAGTTAGGCTAGCTCAATTCTCGCTCCTTTAATATCCACTATAAACAAAAACTTGTTAGTATTTGTTGTTGATATTTTTGGCCAGTCATAGAACCCGTTTAGGTTCTACGCATACATTAATTACGCTAGTCGATTAGGGGGAAGGAAGGTGGAGTTTGGAGATCATGCAACACCATTTGCCTGTGGGTAAAGTGAGAAAGGATTTAGGAAAAAAAAAAACACTCACATTATACCTAACCGGAATTCTAACTAATCCCTATCTCCCCAATATCTGTAGTCCAGTCTATTTATAGAGTGACGGGTTAGAACATGACATCACTAATGCAGGTCATCACAATGTTGATTTTGCGGTATGTAAATATAAGGTAAATAACAATAAATTTCTCTAAGTTGTAAATTATTATTCAATTTCTCCACATAATAATAAACCATTATTTAATTCGTTCCATCCTCAGCACGCAATATTTGTTCTTCCACTAAATCCCTTACAAATATTCAAATATTTAAATTGTACATTAACGATAAACCAATCCACCATATCGGTTTTCTAAACCTACGCAAGAACACACATAGAACAGCACCAGTAAATTATATACACAGCACAAAAATAACAAGCCCTTTACTATTCTAAAAAAAACAAAAGTTTTTTATCCCTACAATATTTCAACAATAAACATGGAGGTAAATACATCTACACGAAACTTGCAATGAATAATTTATTACAATAATTCACAATGTCAAATTGAACTTATTCGAACGGGATTATTTATGTTTGGCAAATATACATATATACACAGACACATCCAACACAAATAAAATATTACTATTTGATACTCTTCTATTATTTAAACAGAAAAATTCTAGTCTCTATTTAAAATTAGTCGAACATTTTAGAATAAAATATTACATTCAAATATTGACATTAGTACCACTTTACACTAAAAAATATAAATTGTGATACCTCTTAGACAAAGATGACTTCTTTCTAATCAAGGCCGTAGCCAGCCAAAAATTTCAGAGG
>CABFOV010000996.1:64557-82973 GCA_902141375.1 Timema poppense
GGGGGGGGGGCGAAAGTGGCTCGCGGGCCCCGGGTTGGACATATCTGGTCTAAGATGTCACCCTCGTTAATGGACTGCCGATAACAAGGAGATCAGACTTAGAATATCGATTTGGTTGAAAAAAAAAAGCTATAAAAAAAAAATCAAACCTGTACGTGCGCCCCTTTCTACCCCACTTTAACTAATAAGTATAATTTCACCCTTGATTAAGAAATTTGTAATTGTTTAGGATGTGGTTATAACGATATTAGCCTGGTTATAATTTTTATAGTATTTATAGTAATCAAATTAAAAAGGTCCGACACCTTAGCTTAGTTGGTAGCGTGTCTATTGAGATAAGATTCCCGGGTTCACTTCCCAACATGACCAAATAATTTATCACTGGTGAAATAAGGGCTTACCTTCACACAGTGATGTTGTGGATGTTGTGTCTGTTCTAGATTTAAGTTAGTTTGTGAGTCGTGCTGATATAATCAGTTGGTTCAGAACGGGCACGTTAAGTAGATCAAATAGATGAAATTGAAAAAAATAAAAAAATAAATAAAGAGGGATGATTGTGACATAAAAGTAATCTAGTTAAATATCCTGCAGTCATTGCTCCTTTTAATAGTATTAACTAGTTTAAGTTAGAATTACTTTCACTCTGATATTATGCGTTTCAAATAATATTTATAATTCAGTAAATAATTTTATATTTCGTAGTAAAATAAAGTTTAAATAAGTTTTAAAAAAAAAATATATATATATATATATAATGACACAATGACTAGAAGAAAGCTACTTTTGATAAATATAACTATTTTTGTTTGTATAGCCTTTTGGGGGCCTCTTATGCCAGAAAAAATAAATTACATGGTACAACAACCGAAATTTCTCACTCCTTTACCTAAAAATGGAGATATTTACTTAAGACTAGTAAGATATTTTAAACGAAGTAATATACATTTTTCCAGGAAACATAAATACAAATAAAGAGCTACCAAAGAGATAAATGAAATAATATACACTGGTACATAGAAATTAATAAAAGAAGAAAAAAAATCAGGTTTATTGGTCTATCATTTTTTTTAAATTTTTTTTTGCGATCAGAATACTTTTCTCTCTCATGGCTAGAGAGAAAGTAATAAAAAATGTATAAAATTTAGAACATCTCGTAGTTGTATCAAAAATAAAGAGGAGAAATATAAAACTTATGTGGTATTGAGATGGGCTACACGCATAGTAGTAAAGTTTGATTTTAAACTAAAAACTCGATTAAAAATTAAAAGAAACACAAACCGATACGCAATGGACAGGTGAATGAGTTGTTTCTATCATATGGAACCATTCAAATATGTTTTATAATATTATATATAACCTTTCCCACGGATGAATGGACCCGCCCTTATACTAAAATATACCATTTTCATCTCTTAGGATTGATGTACCCTGATTTTGGTAGGAGTAACAGTATCCGATAGTTACTAAAGTTACTAAAACAATTTTAATATATTCATGCTTAAGGTCATGTTATCTGCAGCTACCACCTTTGAGATATATTGTCCATACCTATAAAATAATGCTAGTAATATTAGTAAAGTTTTATCAATGTTGGGTGCAAAGAAATAGGTTTGAAATTTCTAAACTAGTCTTTCAACCAAAATCAGGCTGTATAATACATTGAGTGTGCTTTCTTAGATTAAGTTAAAGGATAACTAAATTCGCTCTTTGTCAATAAATGGTGCTTTGAAAATGGAATATCCTTAATAACACTTTCGTGTTTTAACCAAAATTGTTTTTAGCGATTCCATCAGAAGGTATAGGCCTTAAATGAAATGTTTATTACTTTTAAACGACACTGACAAAACACTATTTTTTTGATTAATTTGTTTGCTGAGTGTGTGTTTGGTGCTTATTTTATAAACTAAATAATTTCATCACCACACAAATTACAAACAGAGTCCTAAGACAGTTCAGTACTGTGTGGAGGAATCCCAATCTCATCGTTGATGAATATTTCGACCTTTACGAGGATCAAACAAGGAACCCTTAAATCAGAAGACAGTCTCAGTATGAACTTAAAACACACCAACTATTTACATTTCTTGTAATAATGAGCGAACATTAATTTTTTTTAAAATTAGAGCAATAGTGTCTTTAACATGGTGTAGACCAACTATACAACTAAACTGTGGGTTTTATGCTGTAAAAACTTTAAAAAAAACAACCAACCTTGTATATTCTTTTGGTATTTAGAACAATTTTTAACTTCTTATAGGTATTAAAAGGTCAAGTAGAGATAACTTTTTAAGTTTTGAAAAAATACTAACTAAATTTAGCTTTACACAACAACACTTTTACAACGAAAACTTTTTTTAAATCGAACAAAGCTTTAAAGAGTGTCTTCCAATTCAGTCATGTATTTAGAAGAAATTTAATGTGATTTGAAAGCTATTACGATTACTTATTTAAGAAACTAGAGCTCCTCACACGAACTATTCTCTGGAATGTTAACATTCTACTCTGAAATGAAATAAAAGGCTTGTAGTTAGAAATAACCAATATGGGTTTCTAAAAGTAAACATTATAAATTATTATGGATAGGTATTAAAATTTAAAAAAACCGGTACAGCGCACAGATAAAATAAAAATTGAGGGTCGTTGTTTGAACATATAATTTGTTAATAATATTTAAAAATAAATTACTCGCACCAGCGGGCACGCGGAACCAAGCGTCACTCTCGTCTTGTATGATTTTCTGTGGTTAGAATCTTAGCTGCGTGTACTAAGGTAGTCTAAATTAGCTAAACAATTAATTTGTATGTATCCTTATATGTTTCCCCCCAAAATTATCAATAAAAGGTAGAATTTGTCTGCAAATCACGTTTAAATAATAAAAAAATACAATCATGATTTTGGGAAAAAAAAAACACATAGCTTCATTTTTGAAAATTACCCACTGACACACATTATTTATTTATACAACGACCTCTGACCAATATTTGAACAACACATAGCGATAGTAGTTACGTGTTTACTGCTCATTGTTATACAAAAGGTTTGACTCGAACGAGACATGATATTATGGCGATGAAGTGATTAGCGCGCCTCAACTCTTATACGCACTTTCTTTCTTTCTTTTATCCCTCCCTCGATATTCTTGTGATCTCCCTTCTCCCCCCTTCACTACGTCAGATAAAGACACTGAGAGGCCCTCGCTCTAAGACGTCAAGAAAGTTTACTTGCACGGTGACTTGGAGGAGTGGATAGGAACGTAGCCTCTCACATTTCGAGCCAGTCTCGAGTCGCGGAACGTCTTCACAACTTGTCGACGGACATTAACTGTTATTCTAACAAAGTGAGGTGCTCTGTGATGATACATATACATTTTTCTCAGTGATAAACAAGAATTGTATTTTAGTGCATCTGATTTATTATTTTTCTCCCCAACTTGAAGAGGTAAGATCTTTTAATTTCTTATTTATTTATAATTAACATTATATATTTTATTTATATGCTGTATTGAAGTATAACAATTTTAATTTATATTTACTTTTATTCATATGTGGTTTTGAGGAAAGAATATTTTTCAATTTTTTTTATAACAAACTATATTTAGAGGTTTTTTTAAATTGGGATTTTACTATTTTATTATTATTATATAACAATATCATAACTTGTATAATAATAGTAATATTATATAGCTACATAAATATCATACAATTCTTTATATGAAGTTAAATAATTACTATGTTATTGGTTTAATATAATTAGTACCCGCCTCGGTGGCGTAGTTAGCTAACGCGCTAGTCAAGTTGAACTAGTCTGCCAAGGGCGAGGAGATAGAGGCTCAAATCTCGCTCGTGCGAACCAGGGCCAATTTTTCCTAAATTGTTTTCCAATATCCATCCACGCAAATGTAGGTGCACTTTTCTATATTCAACCTTCCCAATTCCTATCCCATTAAAGTAATTAGTACTTAGGCGTATAACCCAAACGGGTAGTAAGACGTTGTGCTAAATAATATAATAAGTATTTCAGTGGTGCACGTAGAAATATACTTCGAAGGGGAGAGTAGGGAGGAGGGAGCATTAATATATGAATTAAAAGAGTTCTAGAACCTCTTAAACTTTGAATATTTAAGGTCTCTTTTAATGTGTAGCGCTATACCTTTTGAATATCGAGTCGTAGGGCTGGCTGTTAAATTTAGTCTATGCATTCTACCTTATTTCGTCATTGCTCTTTGTTATAGTTTTACCTAAGATATTTTGATTTTTTTCTATAAATATTTGTGATCTTGGAGGGTTGAATAGGAAGTAAAATGCCCCCCTTAAAACCCTCCACCATTGATGCTCCACTAAAGTATTTATTTATTTTGGATGCTTAACTATAATATTATATTACCCACTCCGATGGTCGAATGGTCTAAGGCGTCACTCTGGCTATATATATACGATTATTAAAAGGAGTATCGCTTTGTAAATTTTCATGTTCCGATGCTATGAAAAAATAAAACTATCTATTATTTAGTGTGTGCTAAAATTCTACTGAAGATGAAAGGAAAGTTAAGTGATAAATGCTGCATGCACGAAATATTCTTGGAAGTCATCTAGAAAGTTGTAGGTGCAAGATGAATCATCAATCAGTAATTTAAAATAAATAAATGCAACGACACGATCACCCAAATTTTCTTATATTGTGTATTATAGTTTTGAAGAAAATGTTAAAAAAAAAGGTTTTCAGTAAAATACCCCTATGTAGGTCTTCCTCACAAAAATAAACGCATAATTTTGTTAATCACAATAAACATTATTTATGTATTCATTTTAAAAGACACTGTTTAAATATTTGTGAATTGTTCAAATTTTCAAAACTAAGTAAAATTGTAAACTAGCCTACATTTTAATTTGTGAGAATAAAACCGTATTCTTATTTAACATGAAACACTATTCCCAGATACTAATTTTAAACTCTATCTTCAAGGCCAATCAAGAAAAATTTCAAATTTTCTTTAGTAAGTCAAAAGTAAATAGAATTTGATTTAATTTAGGGGAAAAGGTCATCTGGTGGTCTAGGGGTAAGGTGTTGGACTTATGTGCTGGAGATCCGGGGTTCAATCCTCGGTCCCGGCACAGATTTATCTGATTACCAAACCCTTCCTTCACCTCTGACAAGACGTGTATTAATCACACCTTGTGAATGTGGGGAATGCCAGGCCTCCACCGTGGTTCGGATTCCACGTTTAACTGTAGGTCCTCCATTTCATCTCACAATCACCCTACCATTATACATTAGCGTAAGTCTGTAAAACCCGAACGGGGGAAAAAAAACCCAACACAGGTTAGGCCTACATTATTATTGATCATGTAAAATAGTCCTTTGATACAAATTTTGAACTAAAGTGTAAAATGTAAGCTCCACATTTTAGGGTTCGGGTTCACATAAAACATAAAAATTCATCACAATCTCAAGATAATATTTTTTAGAACTGGTGCAGAGATATCTACTCGCACTATTACTTTTCTAAACATATGCACATTTAATGAATAACAGATAGAAAGTGACGCCATAGTGTATTCAAAATTGGATATCATTTAGTACCGACAGCAAAGAGCAAGTCCCAATAACTTAACTCAGAAAGGATCAACTTATATTATGGTCAATAGCATCGCACGAAAAATATTTGGGAGTGGGAGAGAGTAAATTTCCAAAATCAAAGGCGTTCTGGAATAATAAAAAATTCCCAGGTGACAAGGGATAGTACGAGTGCATTGTTGAGATCATAGAGGGTTTAGGAGGAGAGGGGTATGGAATATCCTCCAGTTAACAGGGGTTGGGAGGGGGCGGGAGGGGCATGGGAAATTTGTAAAATTTGAGATAACTGATCCTTGAATTAAAGTCTTAGGCAATTTAAAAAAAAAAGTTATTTGTTACAAGTGTTATTTGTTTTGACATTCATCATAATTGCATGTAGGAAAACTAACAAGTTTTGGCTCATAAAAACTCCAGGATTTATCAGGTGATCAATTTAAAATATTAATTTTCTTAAGAGTACTAATATTTAATTCTATTTAGTAGTAGTAGTAGTAGTAATTGTGTTAAAACTAGTCGGAAGTGACTACGATACTACTAGCATACTTGATTAACTAAGATTTCTCTACAATATAGGCTACTACAGACGGTATCTCATTCATTTCATTGTTTGACGGGTTATGAAGGTGGAGAATTTTTAAGAGTAGAAATCGACAGTTGAGAAATTTTAAATTTGTTTTTACACGTTGCGGCAAATAACTTTCATGATCAAAAGTACAGAGGTACAGAGTAATTATAAAATTTATCAACTCAAGATCTCGATTCTCCTACAATTCCCAACTTTCAAGCTTTTTCCCATCAGCACGACGTGACGCCCCTGTTCATGGTCGTCGTTAAACTAGGTTCGTATCCTTTCACTAAATTGTATAAACACAGCCTTTTACCTGTTTATTGTGTTGTTTGACTTATACTTAAGGTGAAAGTGTATGAGACGTG
Organism: Timema poppense; assembly: GCA_902141375.1. NCBI lineage: Eukaryota > Metazoa > Arthropoda > Insecta > Phasmatodea > Timematidae > Timema > Timema poppense. The sequence goes on from CABFOV010000996.1 coordinate 71,065, forward strand.
AGTTAGGGACAGTATATGTAGTTTTTAGAGCAAAAATTTTTTTTTGCCAAAATTAATCAAATAGTGCTACATTACAAATATAGTTTAATTTTATTCACACGGTGATATCAACAGTTTTATCAAACTATACTAAACTGCACTGTATCTATGAAGGTTATCCTGGAATTTTATGGTAACTTTTTGTCTTCATTTAAAATTTTATCGGCTTATGACAAATTTTAAAGAACTGTTAATATCACTATATGTAGAAAATTTAACTCTTTGTTTATACTGGAACAATATTTGATTTATTTTGGCCAAAGACTGTTTTGCTATAAGTACTTCAAAAATACTGTCCTCAACTCGTGTTCCATACACTTTCACCCTAAGATACTTCAATTACAAAGATAAAAACAGATAGAAAATTAAATAAGCTGGTAAACACAAATAGGCACGTGGTGTAAACGTTTAATTTTCATTCATGATCAATATTTATCTCTTTCTACCGTGTAAGCTCTGTTCAGATGAGACAGAGACCAATCATACTTTATAATGAGACAGTTACAATTTTACAATTATTAGTTTTTCTGCATTTCGACAGGTTCATTGCGTTGTACGAGTTGAGTCCTCCAGTATACTCTTTAAAAAGCTTCCTTTTTTATTTACTGAAACATAATCGTTTCTCCTTCTTTTAAGTCATCCATCATTTGCATTGTTGATCTTTCTTGTCCTTTTTTAACTTCCACATTGCCTTCTACGACGTCACTCCAAAAGCCATTTCTTCTCATAATGGGACCCATCCGGTTGGACTTTCTTCGAAAATTAAATACAAAAGTGTGGACATGTTTGAGGGGAAATAAAAAGGTTGAAGCGTTAATATTTTTTATACACTAAATAAGTGTATAATGTATAATTGATTAGCAGATTCTAATATTAAGTTGGGATGTTAGGTATTTTACTAACTAAGAGTAATATATTTAAAAATTTTATGGCAAAATATTTTTTCGACAGAATAAATCAAATTTGTCTCCAGTAGAAACAAAGAGTTTAATTTTCTTCACATGGTGATATCAACAGTTGTTGAATATTTATCAAGGGTATCCTGTATTGTTATGATGACTTTTTCTCTTCATTTAAAAGTTTTTCATCAAATGCTAATATGTTCATGACAAGTATTAATTAAGAGTTGGGATTACTAATCCGGCACCTTATCTCAGTTGGTGCCGTATATATTTACTATGCAAGGGGTCCTGGGTTTGATTCCCAGCATGGCAGAAAAAAAAATTGATGTAATGTATAGTCACCCTTTCCTGGTGATGAATTAACGGCCGGGGACTGGATGTTGTGCCTTTCCTAGTCTTAAGTTAGATTATAAGGCATATGAAGCTACGACAAACCTAGCAAGCCGGGAGTGGAAAATATATTACTTGAATAAAAAACTGACTCAGGCCACAAGCTGGAAAAAGTAATGAATATGAACTAAAGTTGAGATTACTTTGATAGAAAATGAATCTATATTTGTACTAGAGAAACGTTTTACAAAAAAAATACTGTTTTCCGTAAAAACTGCAAAAACACCAACCTATTCTCACTTTCTTTTCCCCACCTTAAAGCCCTTAGCCCTGTCGAGTGCAAGTCTATAACCTATTTTGGGGGATGGTGGGCGGGAGGGTGAAAGGTGTGGCGTGGCTTTTCAGCCGACCAAAGTATCCTTCCGCACCAACAAGAACAGATGGAGCACGGAAACCGTAGATGGCACTAGTTACCGGACAGGTCTAGTGGAAAAATCATACGTTTCTAAATATCAGTTTTCTCATGAATGAGTGAAATGTTTATGTTAATATTTTCAACACCTTCTCTAAGATAATTTATCGATGTTTATTAATTGTTAAATTTCCTTATTTTTTGTTATGAATCCGGCAGTTTTCTATTGAAAAATGTCAATTTTATCGATATTTGATCAATGTTAAAATTATAGAGGAGGTGTTTATTTAAAAGTATAATCAACTTGCTTTTATTCTTGAACAAACCGTTTCCGAAAAAAAAAGAAGATAATTACAAGACATTAAAAATTCTTGAAGATAACCGTTTGTTCCCATGGATCTGCAGTTCCACGCCAAATGAAAAGGGCCAATCGCCCTATGTACGGGAATTTACTCTCCTCCCTGATAGAATGAAACCTAGGTCGGGGATTGGGCGGTGACGATCGATTTTCTTTAAGAGGCAGCCATCACCTCTTTGTCCAATGGCAGGAATGTAAAGTGTTTTTCTCATTGTAAAAGCCATATTGTGTTCATCCCTTTTAATATGTTTCTATTCACCTTTCCTATACCTTCTTCCAAATATAATACAATTACCTCATAAAGTGAAAAGAGGTTTTCCTTATAGAGATGCAATCCTTGATTCAAAGGAAGTAGTAGGTAGTTTGATACATATATTTTTCTCATATACAGAAAGTTAATTTAATATAACTTTCTTTCATCTTACTTTAATATGTTACCCGCCTAGGTGGCGTAGTTGGCTAAGGCGCTAGTCGTGTTGAGCTCGACTGCTGAGGACGGGGAGATCGAGGTTCGAATCTCGGTCGGGATGAACTGGGGGGTGGGGGGTTTCCTAAATGGTTTTCCACTACCCCTCCACGCAAATGCGGGTTCACTTCCTCTAATTCAACCTTCCCAATTCCTAATCCATTAGCGTAGCTAGTACTTAAAGAGTATATATAACCCGAATGGGTAGTAAGACGCGGTGATAAATAATAATAAATAAATTTAATCTTATTTGGGCATTATAAACTTACATTCTTTTGATAATTGTGATCCTGGATGTTCGGGTGGTTGACTCCGAAATTGACCTTGACCTCAGAGTCGAGCTCTGATGTGCCCGCACATCGACACGTGCGGATGAGGAGTTTTTCTTAGATAACACCGAGTCTTACTACCTGTTCAGGTTAAACGCATGTATGTTAATTAATTTAATGGGATATGAAAGAGGAAGGAAGTATTTTATATGAAATCTACCCACACTTTCATGAAAGAAGATTAGGGGGGGGGGGACCCTAAGTAGACCTACTGAGATTCAAACTCCTATCTCCCCGTTATCAGCAGGCCAATCCACCACGACCATTCATGATGAAGAGTTTCTGACGGAGATTTGCTAATTTAATCTTCTTTCTTACTCTTACTGTGTGTAGTGAGATGATGATGATAGTCCTATGGTTAGTTGTAATAGTGGTAAGGTATTAGAGAGGAAAGCACGTGGCCTTTCCGAGGTGTTGTTCAGTAATCAGTTGGTTGCAATCTATAAATTGGAGCACAAGTTTAATCATGTACAGTAGCCCCATGGCTTCTTTGGTGCTGACTGACAGCTCACAACTGACTTCTGACAGTAAACATTTAGGTATATACAGTAGCCCCATGGCTTCTTTGGTGCTGACTGACAGCTCACAGCTGACTTCTGACAAACAACATTTAGGTATATACCTAAATGTTGATTGTCAAAAGTGACAGCTGCTAAACATATGTTTTTGCAGATCATTTGGTTCGGCGTAGGGATACGTAATTTAGTCTGGTAACTTTTTTAAACTGTCAGTCAGCACCAAAGAAGCCATGGGGCTATTGTAGTTGTTGATAGTTACTTGTGATTGTGAAGCGCGTGGATCTTCAAGACTAAGAAAGTCAAGGGCAGTCGTAAATAACGGTTGGTTTGTTGGTATATTTGAGGTAGAATGCATGTATTGTGTGTTGAGATAAATAACATTTACTTGGGGTTTACAAAGTGACAAAATGTACGAAGCATAAACGTGTGAGATTCCACGTGTGCGTGTGATCCATTTTGGTTGAAATGCGATTTAAATAATACGCCATACATATTCAAATTAATTGACAATTATTCTCATTCATTTAATTATGAAAACATCAACACAAACCCAGTTTCATATTATTTCCGTAACACTTCAACTATTTACCACAACTTTATAGTTTATATTTAGAGAGTCCACAACGGTAACAATACAATATTTTATATCCGCATGAATCGGTTTAGTGGCCAAATGGTTTAAGGAGACACTTTTGTGTCAGACTGATGGCTTTTTGATGACCAGTAGACAGAAGTTTCGAATACCGGTCCTTTCTACTGAAAGTGGTTTTTCCTAAATGGTTTCCCACTATCCTTACACTCAAATGTGGATATATCACCTCTGAAATACCTCCTTCCTCATCTCTACTCAATTAAATATAATATATACCTATAATATGAACAGGTAGTAAGACTCGGTGGTTAAATAAAACATGTATACTCGTATCTGTAGGAACGTAAATTAAACCCTAAGATAATCTAGTCGGGATTGTCCACTACGGTGAGTTTGGAGCTCGAATGATGACCGGGTGTAATTAAGGGGATTTTCTGCCCTCTCTCATACTTCACGTAAATGCGTATACATTTTCTTTAAAATGTACCTTCTTCATACGCATGATATTAATCATTTTAAATGTGGAGAGCCCACGAGGTTCATAAGAAGCATTTATAGCAATTTTAAATTCTTTTAAATGTCATTTAATATTTACACATACCTTGTTGTGTCTACAGTTATATACCATATGTGTTAATATTGAACTATTATTAACAAATCTTAAATTATTACATTCACATAAGATTTACAGCTTTAAATGTCATTATTAGTTTGTATTTTATTTTCAGTATATCCCCATATGATAATTTTAAGGTCGAGCCAATCTCACTTTATACAAATGCTGGTACACATCCTTTTAATTAAACCTTTATAATCCCTAACACATATTCGTAATTAGTAGGGCCTACATGCACGTAAGTATAATCCGAGTGGGTAAAATGACGCGGTACTAAGAATAAGGATAAAAAAATGCTTTATACATAAATAATATATAATGCTTAAAGCTTTTTTTTATTATTATTTTAATATAATATATACATATGACATTTTTATTACTTTAAACACCATGCTTTACTACCTTTTTGGGTTTTACATACATGTATTAATTATTCTAAAGTATTACATATCCTCTAGCCTACTCATCACCAGACATTGTTAGGATAATCAAGTCTCGTAGATTACAGTGGGCAAGACATTCATCGAGAACGGGAGAATATAAAACCTTGTTCATGGTATTGACTGGCAAACCCATTGGGAAGAACTAGACGCAGATGGGAGGATAATATCGGAATGGACCTGAAAAAGAAAGGGGTTGGATGAGGTGGACTAGCTAGAACTAGGTCAATATGGGACGCTTAAAACTTTAATTCCTCTTATGATATTCGAGAAATACGAGATTCGTAAACATCTCAAAAAGATAACCAGAATACAATTAAGCTTTCAAGGTCTTGATTTTAACTCACAATTTTAAACAATATTGGAAAAACAGTAATTTTATATAGACATGTATAATTGGGAAAATAAAATCTCAAAAAAAAGGACAAAATTGTATTAATCTAATTAATTTACTCAAAAAAGCTCTTAACGTGACGTAGCTCATAGTACAAACAAAATAGCTTTTGTCAGTCGTACCAAATCTATAACAAGTTATTTTAAATGAATTTTGAATAATTTGATTATAGTAAAATTTTACAATTTTAAAGATTCAAGGGTTTAAATTTGGATACGAGATTAGAAAGAAAATTTAAGATTTGTATTTGAGAAATAAATCTATATTTTTCTCTTATGGCCGTAACTGTACATTCTGTGAAGAAAGAGACAGCCCATCCATCATCACCTAGTATTCAGCAACGCGCGCCAGGCAGTGAAGGTGGAAGTCGAGATAAGTTAATAGCGTGCGTCTGTTGAAACGTTCATAATAGTTTAGACGTAATTCCTCCTATTGGGACTTCCCCACTCCTTTCAACAGAACCAATGGAATGTAGAACTATCTAACCACTACGGATAGAAACCCTTTCCAATATGAAATATACTTCCGACTTGGAACGCGACTCAAATTTTATTGGAATATAGAAGAAAGATAACATTGGTGATATCAGCTTTTTTGGGAGTGGAGTCACAAGCATGTAAAAGATTGCTCTTGTATTTTAGTTTTAGATTTCTTTCTTTTAACGTAAATAGAAAGTGCTCTAATCGTGAGCATTTTGGAACTCAAGATTACGTGACACAAATTCAAAAAAATAAAGAGGAGTTTTTACAAGTCTGTCTAATGTCTGACTGTATCCAGGATTACAACCTCATTGGTTTTGATAGAGTTATTTCAAACTTATGTTTATCTGTTATAGGAAAATATCTAGAAACCAAATCGTGATTTAAGTTCTAGCTTTAAAACTAAACTGCTAACTTTATTTTTAATTCTAGATTATTAAAAAATCTCTCTACCGATTTGGTTCTAAATGGATATCTGAGGAGTGTTTAACATAATAAACAATAGAGTTTATCTGTTTTTCATTTAAATTTGAGTAACTTTGTTTACTAATTTTTTTTTAAAACTAAAAATATGTTGAAAATCTATTTAACGATTTTGTTCAAAATATCTGTATGGGGAGTACAGTATAAATAGAATTACATATTTGTTTTTCAAATAAAAAAATACATTTAAGAGTAGTTTACTGGCTACTGATTTTAGAAAAAAAATTAATTCCTGTTTGAGAAAATTTTAAGATTTGGTCGTACTAAATTTTCGCTTAGCGTTCTAGTGCAATTAGGCCTTCAAGGAAGAGATTTTAGTATATTTTTTAGTCTTGTTTGTCAGTGATGGGTAATTTGAGGTTCGAATCCCGGCTGGGTGTACTGAGTGGTTTTCTCGTAAAGAGTCTCACTCCCCTCCTTCACACCGTTGCACGTATATTTTCCTTAAATTGCGCCCTCCTCTTCCCTAGCCCATTAATGTACATATTCGAACAGATGGAACGAGTACACAAATTATAAAAAAAAAAGTAAAGTCGATAATGCCCAGCACCGATAAAATAAAAACGTAGGAAGAGAGAACTTAAGGAAATGCGTTAAAATATTCAAAAAAGAAGCCTCCAAACTACAACGTTGAAATGTTTTCCGTAATCATCTGCAGCGAGTTAGTCCTAAGTCTATATACATTAACTCTGATACTTACTGGTCTAATTAAATGGTAAATATTTTGTAAAGTTTATTTTTTTTTACATGGGTTGAGAAAGTTAGTTCCAAACTTCATGGACAACGTTAGTGTAAATATATCTTCAAAACCTGATCTACTATTTATAGAATTCTCCCCTATAGACAAGTGGGTCATGGTGGTCTACTTCAGGTCTAGAAGACCTTGGATTTAGCCCAGGTTTAAATACCTAAAATATTTTGGTATATGTTTTTAGAGTTGTCCTGTGTCCTACAGCTAAATTGAGTGACGACATACACTCTACGACTAGTTTATTTTATTTTAAACAATTAAATATATATTTTTTCTCTCGATAGAGAGTGACTTTCCAAACTCAAAATAAGATTTCTTGTGGTTTAGGCATTTATTTTTATTTGATAAAGTCTAGCTATGAAAGTACGTCATATTTTAAATTTTATTCAAAACTTTTTTTATTTTACCATTGATTATATTCAAACTAACATCGGGCCGTCGAATGTTCTGATTCGTCACGTGTTGGGTTGGACCCTTTCGGTTGGGTACACTTAAAGTGACTTTTCCTACCCACTCTCCCTACACGCAAATTCGGGTACATTCCCTCTAAAATACTACCTTCTTCTTCCCTAACCATTAACAGGTACTGAAGCTCTATGCAAATAAAACTAAAACATATATATAAAAAACTGAGTATAATCTATTTTGTCCGTAGCTTATAATTTACACATTATATTATCATTTTATTTTATTTAAACTAATTTTTATTTATTAAAATGATATCTAACGTTGAGATCTATAACAGATCTAACAGACTAGCACTAAAGATACAGAACAACATAATAGGGTTTGCATTTTTTAGGTACCTGGTCTTACTAACTGTTCAGGTTACATGCTTATGTACTAATTACGCTAATGGTTTTAATTACAAGGAAGGATATATCTATAGAAAGTGTACCCGTATATTCGTGGAGGTAATGTAGAAAACAATTTGGGAAAAACAACACTTAACACACTCGACAAAGATTCTAACCTCAATCACCCCGTCATCGGCAGTCTAGTCTACAGCGAGAGTAGCGCGTTAGACCACGTGGCCACTGAAGCGGATTAAAAAAAATAACAAAAAACACCATATTCATGTACAGTTAATTACAATAATCAAGATTAATAGTTAAAACATAAAAAGGAGGAAAGCAAAGGGGAAAAAAGATGATTCAGTAATAATAATTATTGGGCAGACCCGAATTGCGCCAGTCATTAAGGGATTAAAAATTGTTTAATAATCCCGGACCCGAATTGCGCCAAGTCAAGTTCAGGTAGTCGGTGAGGGAGGTGGGGGGGATGATACAAACAAAGACCATCGCAAACAATCTCTCCCATTAGTAAAGGTATGTAAAAACGCCCTAAGTGCCCCCAACAAGACTTGTAACAGAAGTATTGACATCCGTCTGTCCAATACTTATTAATTGTCTCGAAAACAGTGACTGTCCCGGTGTATTTTTTTTTTCGGGTTTTGTGTGAACTGTGATAATATTAGCGAGAATTATTGATATGGAAAGGATTTATAGTGAAAAAGGGAAAGTTCTGATTGTCTATAATAAATATATGTATCGACAGGTGAATCAATTAAAGTTGCCGAGGGAAGAGAGGTGGAGATGCACTAAAAAGGACTGCAAGGCTAAAATATTTACTCTTGATGGTGGAAATATTTTCTCGCGGACTGAAAACGAACACAACCACGAACCACTACTAGATCAAGAGTTGAACAGAAGATCCATTAGCAACGCAGTTAAGAGGAAAGCTGAAGAGATTGAAGTAAGGCCTTCAAAGTTAATCCACACAGAGGTACAGACACAGAAAAAAACTATATAAACATTGACCCGCAAGGACAATAAATGTATCAGGAATAACATCAACCACACTAAACTAAAAACAATGCCAAAGTTGCCTAAATTTTCCGAAGAAATTCAATTTGCCATAGATTCAATTGAAATAAAAACTATTCAAGACGAAAACTTTTTGTTGAGAAACGAAAAAAAGGAGGAGATCGTGATATTTTCTTGTCACTCGAATCTTGAGTATTTGTGCCAGAATGAAATTGGGTGAATGGATGGAACCTTTGAATACGCACCGAAACATTTTCTTAAGCTTTTTGCTACATTGACGCTATGAGAATCCTAAAGGAGGAGTGCGAGAAGAGACAACATCACCTTCAACCTTTATACATTGTGATTGATTTCGAGCAAATATAGTTAACTAAATTATATTTTTTGACTTGTGTCCTTCTTACCGCCAGACATAGTATTAATATTTGCTTATATTCACAGTTGGCGCAATTCGGGTCCTGTCTTGGGAAGGGGGGTATTGGCGCAATTCGGGTCCGGTCTGGGGGGGCACTTTTAAGCTCTTGGCGCAATTCGGGTCCGAGCTAAGAGAATTGGCGCAATTCGGGCGAGCCCTAATTATTTTTAGGGAATGATTCACAATAAACAAACATATAATATATTTTTTTAGCAACGCGTCTAACTACCCATTCAGGTTATAAGCATATCTACCAATTACACTCATTTGTTAGTGTTTAGAAGATTGAATTTAGAGGAAGTATAGCCGCATAAGCATGGAGGGAAAGTGGAAAACCATTTAGTAAAAACTACCTTCAGTGCACCTAACCGGGATCAAAACCCGATCTCCCCGTCTTAGGAAATCTAGTCTCTTGTGAGAATAGCGCCTTAAGCCATGAGCAAGCATCCAAGTGGTTAGATAGTAATTAATTATAGGGTTGTTACTTAAATAACTCTCTAATTTTACTAATAATAATTAGAATGTTGATACCTAGAATTATTATCGTATTTCAAAATTATTTTTAAACACAATAAGAGGTGGTTTGTCTAAAAGTAGACCAATATTGTTTTTATGTGTGGATAAAACTGAATTAATATTATAACGTTTAGGATATGTAGTAAATAAAAAAAGATGGGCATATTGGAAATAAGCGATCTATGGCTACGTCGTGTTCTAGTGTCTTCTGTTTGGTTTATAATAAGCTTACTGCCCACATAGAATATATACTACACCTTAAGTGGTGACAAAGCAAAAATACTTGACCCAATATTCAAGCGTTTAAATTTTGATTGGCACACATTTGTAGTTGCCCCAGTAGTTGAATTTCTATTCATACATTTATTTTATGTTGAGTATTTTACTATTCAGTTCATAATCTGTTGTTTCACCTTCTGTCTGTAAATGTTAAACTGAGAATAAACAAAACTATAATCCTAACCGCTGATATTTACGGTTGTGAAGCTTGTTCTCTCGCTTTGTACCAAGAGAATGAATTGAGAGGTGTTGAAAACAAATTTCTGAGAAGTATATTTGCACCCTAAAAAAACCAACAAACAGGAGAACGCAGTAAGTTTTATGATTACTAACTTTTGTAGTTGGTAAACATGAATATACAATACCCCTTTGTAGATTAAGTCGTCGACTGGGGGATGGTGTGAAAATGGATTTGAAGGAAGTAGTGTGTCAGGATAGGATTGAATAGCAGTGTCACAGGATAGAGTTGAATGGAGATGTCTCAGGATAGGATTGCATAGTGAGCTGATGTTATGGTGACTGAACTTTTGAGTTCAAGGCCAGATAAATAGTTTAATATTTTAACAGCTCCAATATTCACATTAAAAAAATATATTTTCGAGTTTTTACTTACATGTCGCAATTATAAAAAGTTGAAAATTCACAAGATCTGATGACATAGATACCAGGTTTCGAATCCTAGTCGGGTGTATAGAGGGTAATTTTTACTTTTTTTTCTTTCAATTTGCCTCCACGCAAATCTTAATTTAACATTCCTTATCCCTAACACATTAGGTTAAATAATACTTATAAGTACAGCCCGAACGGGTAGTAAGACGCAGTGTTAAAAAATCGAAAGAGAGAGGTTGGATTTCTAGCTTGTGGACTCAAAAACAGCAATAAAATACCCACTTCGGTGTCCAACGTGGTCTAACATGCTACTCTCGTATTAGACTAGACTGCCGATGACGGGTAGATCAAGGTTAGGAATCTAGGTTAGGTTGTACTCAGGATAATTTTTCCAAAATACTTTTCCACTCTACCTCCACGCAAATGCAGGTACACCTCTTTTATATATACCCTTCCTAATTCCTAGTAAGACGCGGTGCTAAAAAATAAAGATGAATAAAACCACAAGAAAATGAATTGAAAAGTTTCCCCTCCCTTTCCGTCAACCAGCGGTCCCGCATAAGGCACCCATCGATGAACTAATAAAACGTTATCGCATGAAGTATTGCGTGGGCTAACATAAGTTTCGTGTGTGCGCGCGCATCATCGCTGCTCGTAATAAGACGGTTCGTCGAAACCTTCTTTCCACCTGACTCGAGAAGGACGGAGTACGTGACTGCTTCTACTTCCTCTTCCATTATGGGCACGGGGATTTCACTTTCATTCTTGCTTTTATTCGTAGAGGAACAAAAGTGTTTCTTTTTTTAAATTTATTGTTTTCGTACCAACTTTTTATTTATTAGGTGGAAGTTTTCGGAAGTGTGGTTTACTGTCGGCATGGAATATTTCGTGGGCGAATATTCAGAACAAATTACTATGATTGTTCTAATTGTGATGATTTTAGATCAGATCTAAACTTGCTAGATGTTTTAAATACCTTTCAATAAAATAAACCATTATAAATAACTTTGCATACAAATATTTGATTTTTTTTACTTACATAAAAAACAAATGTGTTAAGGTTGTACGTAAAGGACTCTAGTTAAGGCAATTTTCTAAATTCTTATAGCAAAAAAAAAAAAAAAAAAGGGGAAAATAATAAAAAAAAATTATTTA
>CABFOV010000996.1:83118-96298 GCA_902141375.1 Timema poppense
AAAAAAAAAAAAAAAAAGGGGAGCTTTATTAGATATGTTTATTTCAATTTTCTATGTATGGTAGTCAAAACAGTTTTTGAGTATTTACTTCGGGCATCACGGACATTGAACAAGATTCAAAAACTGTTGGGCTGGACGGGTAAACTTAGTTTACAATACCTTTAGCCAATAACATATATGGGCACATGTACCCTCCTTAGGGGGTTTCATAAAATTCTAAGGATGGCCTGGACCCCTTTGGATAAGAACATATAGTTGAGGATATTGAATACGCCTAAATAATACAGTTGAACCTATACACACCCACATATACAAATTAAGTTGTAAGCTATATATTTTTAACCTACGGACTACCAATTTATTTGAAACATAATGTTTGAACCAAAAAAATTGAACCAAAGATGGATGTAATTATTTTAATTTTTCAAGTACTTTAGACAATCCATTATAAATAATTATTAGCCCTAGGTCACAGAGAAGGAAAGAAGTCTGTGCCCTAGGTCTACTAAGAGTTAATAATAAGTTAATTCATTTTGTGTGTTAATGGTAAGTACCAACATCAAACATTCTTTTGAATTATGAATATAATTTTGATTCACTTTTGCCCGCACGTAAGATGGGAAGAATGAATCGAAAAATATTTGATTATAAACTCTTTTAAAAGCAGATTGTGATTTTAATCATATATTTTATTGCTAGATTTTTTTTATATTTCTGATTCAAAATCCAAATAAATATATTTTTATTTCATAAATATAAGGTAATTAAATAAGCTATTGATTGGGATACGCTCATACAAATATTTCGGGGGAAAAAAGTTTTATTTGTCAAATTGAAATATAAAAATATGTGGAGTATTTTATAAACTGTCATCGAAGAGCCGGGTATTTAAATATTAAAAGTATATACGATATTAAAACAAACTTCTTTATTACACTTAACAATACAGTCCAACTTGTGAATGTGGGGAATGCCAGGCCTCCACCGTGGTTCGGATTCCACGTTAAACTATAGTTCCTCCATTTCATCTCACAATCACCCTACCATTACACATTAGCGTAAGTGCGTATAACCCGAACGGGTAGTAAGATGCGGTGCTATTAATAATAAAAATACAGCCTTTCAGTAACATAAAAAGTACACTCGACTTATTCAAAACTTATTTTGGAATAGAGGGTATATATAATTTAATGATAAAAACTCTCTCAATTCATTTATTTTAATGAATAATGTAAATTACTAAGTTCAACCCCTCGCCAGAACAATTCGAGTATGCTTGAGGAACATTGTAATAATCCCCTCCCAGGTTAACAATCATCCATTTCCTTGACATACACCCACCAACTCCCTTTTCCCGTAAAATAATTCGTTTCAAATCTATGCGTATGGATTAGAAAATAAATACAAGTACTACTTTCTCGTACATGACTTAAAGGAAGAAAGTTCAACGCTACCTACTAACCAAACAGGTATTACTTTTTCAAGTTATTTTACTTTTAAAAAACAACAACTAAGTTTCATGCACTGATGAGCGCGAAATACCGTGCACATTTACAGCTTACCAATATAAACAAACAAATTTCTTGCTGTTTTATACATTTCTGACTAAAAGAAACTACAGTAGGAGGAAATGTGATGGTTCAATGCTCGAATAAAATATGTGTTGTTTTTTCTTGTGGAATTTGTGTTGTGGTTTTTTCAGTTTTTAAATCGTATGACCTGGAAATTTCACTTCCTGTAGTAATAAAAATAATGTTACTGCTGCCCTACATTCAAATTATTAAAATGGATAGCACCAATATATCTTATTTGTAAAATATTATGTACAGTACATGCAATACATATAATTAAACATATAGCCTATAGACCAGGCACCTTGTTACAAATGTTTTTATTATTTAAATAAATGTTAATAGTTATCAATTTGGTAGATAACCTTTTTAATTGGCCGCATGGTCCAAGGTGTTACTTTCGCAGTAGACTAGACTACCAACGACGAGGAGATTGAGGTTTGAATCTAGGTTGGGTGGTTTTCCAAAATGTTTTTCCACTCTCCATCCACACAAATTTGGGTACGCCTCCTATAAATATAACCTTCATCCCTAAATCTATTAAGATAATTAGTACATAAGCGCATAGCCCAAACGGGTAGTAAGATGTGGTGCTAAAATAATAATAATAATTTGGTAGATATTTGATATTCCAAGTTTGTTGGAGACAATTTTTATTGGATAAGTTATCAATTAATGCTGCAATTTATTTTTGAGAGTTCAATTTACTGGAAACTTTAATTTATATTTTAATAATAGGACACCATTTTTCATATATTTAACATAATTTAATTAGTTTTTTATGCTGTAATCTGGTCTATTTACTGTGTTTGATTAACTGAACAACCGTTACTTAGCCAATAAAACAATTAACGTTATTTAACTCAAAATGTAATTATTTAAGAAGTACTTTTCTACAAGTACACATTCTATTTTATTGTTTTTCGTCTTATCACCTGTCATTAAATTAACCTAAGAGTATTGAGACGAGAAAACTATAATTTTGAAGAAAAGTACTTGAAGTTGATTGGAAGAAGAATGCGAAACCACCTTGAATATGATCCACTAGCTAACCATAACCAAAAAACCAGATTATTTGAGTATACATTTGGTATGTAAGACCACCGATATGAGTGATATGAAATAAAGATTTGTTGTTGTTGTAAAAATTTTAGCAAAAATTATAAATGCTTTAATGAAATACAAATTCTTTTACTCTATTTTTTCCACAAAATAGTTACATAATTTAAACCCAGTGCTCCTGGTTGATTAAAGATATTACCTTTTCGTTCTTAATTCAAGACACCAGTAATATGCCCAATCATACCTTTTAAGTTGTCTAATTAAATGGATACCGCAATAAGCAGTTGTTTTTTTTTATCACCGCGTCCTACTACCTGTTAGGTTTATACGCTTGTATACTAATTACACTAGTACTTTTAGGGATTAGGAAGATTATATTTATATGAGGTTTACCCGCATTTGCGTGGAAGGAGAGTATAAAACCGGTATGAAAACAATCAACTTCAGAACACTCAACCAAGATTCGAACCTCAATCTCTCCATCATCGGTAGTCTAGTCTACTGCGAGAGTAGCGCGTTAGACCACCAAGGCCGGGTATCTGTGCTCGTTATTTTATTTGAGTGAGAAGTATTAACTTTATTTAAATTTACCTTGTAGCTAGATGCACGGTAGAGGGTGGAAGATTGGAAGGCGCAAGTGGGAATTTTTGAAGAGATTAAATATTTTTTTTACCAAAATTTGGAAGATAGAAAGAGGCAAGGGGGGTTGGCAGTTTTTTTAAAACTTGGTCTCCCTAGAAGTTAGTTGCTTAGATAAGGTTTTCATCACTATTAGTGTCATTTTCTCATAATTAAAATATAATTAAAGTCAGACACCTTAGCTCAGTAGGTAGCATGCCTACTGAGTTAAGAGTCCCGGGGTAGAATCCCGCCATGGCCGGAATATTTATCAATTATACGATGTGTGTTTCCTCTTTCATGGTGATGACTGGGGTCTGGTTGTTGTGCCTGTCATAGATATACTAGTTTACAAGTAGCGTTTTGATATATTTATTCGGTTCAGAAAGCGCATGTTATACTTATATACAGGGTGTTTTCGTTATGATAAGCCAAACTTTGAGGGATAATGGAGGAGGAGAATAGAAGAAAAATGAGACAGGGAATGGTGGCCCGGAAAGGTTTCAGTCAAACGTTACAGGTAAAATACGCGGGGAAGCAGAATAGGAACACTGTATAAGACTGGCGGTATGGCCAGCGCGTTTACTAAATATCACCCCGATTGATTTATTTACTGTGGGATCATCTTAAAAGTCTTGTCCACGAGACACCGCTACTTCATGAAGAAGACCTGCTGGCAAGAAGCCTTTCTGGCCTGTGATGTCATCAGAGGGTCGCCAGGGATCTTAGAACGGATGTGACAGAACCTTCTGCGACGCTGGCATGCCTGCATCGATGCCGAGGGGCGTCATTTCGAACATTTCCTTTAAAATGTGTTCATCTTATTCTGGTATGGACATTGTCATCGTCGGTGCTAAATGTGTGTTCATTAAAAACTGTACAAGGTCTTCCCATTTAGTTCCCCGCGTCTTTCATTTATAACTTATGACTGGAACATTTCCGGGCCACCATTGTCTACCTCATTTTGCTTCTATTGCCCTCCTACATTATTCCTCAAAGTTTAATTTATAATCCCGAAAACATCTTGTATATAGCTTTTTTTTTTAATCACATTTACTTGCTAACTTTTCAGATAATACGCATAAAAAGAACTAAGCCGTTCATAGTACACGTATACACACATATATAATTTATATAAAACACTTAAAAGTTATGAGTAGTGATTGAGTAATAGTAGTAGTTTTATTTTTAGAATTTGATTCATTACAAACTACACAAGGGACATGCCAATAAAAATTTGGGTGGGTATATTTTACATATGCACTCTTCCCTATTACTGCTTTTCTGGGTGTAACTGCTGTATATGCGTTGATTTGATCCTTAATATATTAAACTTAGTGTAATAATCTAGCCCGTGTATTTGAACGTCCTTTTTTTAAAATAATATGCGCTATTTTCTTAAATCTATATTTTAAATATCTAAATTGATACAATAAAAAAACCTTCGGTGGTAGGAGTCATTTGCACAATAGACTTGACTACCGATGATGGGGAGATCAGGGTTCGATCCCTGTTGGGTGAGCTGAAAGTGTTTTTTCCCATAAATGGTTTCTCACTCTTTCTCCAAGCATATAGGGGTACATTTACCCTAAATTATACCTTCCTCCACTCAACCACATTAGTATTAACACGGGTGATAAGATTTGGTAAAAATAACAACGAATAAAATATAATCTTCATTTTAAATGCTCCATCCATTAAATTCAATATTACATTTAATATTTTGTGTTGCATAACTATGTTAGTAGGCCTATTATAACTGGGTATTATTAATTACAAAACATTCAATTGTGAGACTGACACCTTAAACCGTATAAACACCGGTGCATGTCCTCACAGTTCGGATAATCATCTTGGTTATGGAAGGCTTTAAAAGTTAAGTCCAATGGGGTGGAGGAAACATTATTTGTTGTAATGCTCCTCACATAATGGAAGGTACGATTTATCATCTAGCCCGAGGAGAGGTGAGGAAAACACAAAATAGCAGTCGATGAAACAGTTTCTGTTATATAATGGCCAGAATATCTCGGGGCCTTCCTAGATCCAGGGTCGAGACATTATAACGTTTCATTCCCTCGCTTGCGAAATGAACGAAAGAACAACAAAACATCCCCAGGCTCCCGCTACAACGAATTAAGGGTGGTAGGTAGTAAGGACGCGAGTAAGGGTAAATTATTTAACAGTTTTTATACCCGAAAAACATTTTTTTTGTGTAAAACAAACAAAAATGTCCTAAGTAAATATGTTTGGTATAATTTTATAATTATGATAACTTCGACAGTTCTTGTATATCTTTTATCGGCATAGAAGAAATTAAAGCTTTTCGTCCTAATTTAAAATGTTTCTATTAAATTACCACGATACTTTTGACAGATGTTCAAGAACTGTTGAGGCTACTGCAGGTAGAAAATAAAACTATAAACTTACCTTACTAGGTGACCTGGCGGTCTAGGGGTAAGGTGTCAGACTTCTGTGCTGGCGGCCGGGGTTCAATCCTCGGTCCCGGCATAGATTTATCTGATTACCAAACCCTTCCTTCACCTCTGACAAGACATCTTGTGAATGTGAGGAATGCCAGGCCTCCCATCGTGGTTCGGATTCCACGTTAAACTGTAGGTCCTCCATTTCATCTCACAATCACCCTACCATTACACATTAGCGTAAGTGCGTATAACCCGAACAGGTAGTAAGACGCGTAGCTAATAATAATAATAATAATAATAATAATACCTTACTAGGCTTATAACAAAGGGAGAAATAATCTAAGATGGTATCTCAAATTATCTACACGCAAAATGTGGGTACACTTTCTATAAAGTTATACCTTCCTCATTCATATACTATTAATATAAGACTTAAACATATCGATAGTTGCATGTTCTAAGGAACCACTGTACTGTCGTGGAAAGGAAACAATAGGTTCGAATCTTATCCGGGTGTACTGAGGGTTATTAATAAATTGTTCACCCTCTCCTTCCTCTAAATTCTACCTTCATCATCCTGACTCATTTATTGTAATTAATTGTAGATATTTAGGATGGATTAAAAGACACGAACAAGATTTAAGGACTAACACCAAAAAAATCAGACATAAATAAATAATATTAGTTTTTTTCTTTTAGCACAACGTGTTACTACCCTTAATGGTTATACGCTTATACGCTAGTTACGTTATGGTTTTAGGGATTAGGAAGGCTATATTTAGGAGAATTGTACCTAAATGTGCATAAAGGGAAAGTGGTAAACCATTTTTAAAAAAACTCGGTACATCCGACTGAGATTCGAACCTTGATCTCCCCGTGATCAGCAGTCTAGTCTACTGCGAAAGTAGCACATTAAACTATGCGGCCACCGAAGCGAGTAACATTATTGGCTTAATATCCGTTTGTTGTTTGAGTTTAAACATAATTATATCAATGGTATTATTTTTACTTTCTCGTGACCCCTCATAGAAATAAGGTATAGTGATAATCCAAAAAAATCAAATTCGAGAGTTTGGTGGATGTCTACGTTTAATGACCCCATGAACCCGAAAAAGTAGTATTAGTAATGCCACTTGTGTGTTACTCGACTTAAGAGCCAAAACCATTCCACCGATCCCGATAAACTTTGTATCTAGGGTTTTTAAAAAGTTCCACAAAAGGTTTTGTTTGCAACTATCTGTCCAACCATGACATTAGGGGTAGCTTATGTAATACCAAAAAAAAGAAAAAATAGATTTTCTAAAATTTAGTATTAATTATTTTGAATAAAATTTTTATCTAGGAACCTTTTAACATAAAAAAAACCCAAATGGATCATCTCATTTCCCCATGAAAATGGCTTTGATGGTACTTAAGGTGCGGCAGAAGGGAGCGCGAGGAAGTTTACAGTTTTTAGAGCATTACATTTTTTTGGACAAAATAAATTAAATGTTTCTCCAGTAGCAACACAGAGTTTAGTTTTCCGCACATTCTAGTATCAACAGATGTCTAATATCTGTCAAGAGTGTCCTGGAATTTTGTCAAAACCTTTTTAAATAAAGAGAAATATTTGATTTATTTTGGTCAAAAAGTTCCAATTCTATAAAAAAAATACTTGCACTCCCTTTAACTGAACCTTAATAAAAGTGTAAATTCCCAACTTTTATAATATCTCCACAACTCTTTGAGATACACAATAGTTTATCATCGCTAAATTACAGGATCCTTAAAAATAAACAACTTTTATTGGAAATACTCTTTTATAATATATTATTTCGTTTCACATACCAACAATGTTATCCGACACCTTAGTTCAGTCGATAGTGTGTCTGTCTATTGAGCTAAAGGTCCCAGGATAGGTTCCCAGCAAGGCCGAAAATTTATCATTGATGAAAATATGATGGTTACACTTTAACATTGATAAATTAAAGGTCAGTGACAGGACGTTGTTCTTGTCCTAGTCTTAAGTAAGATTATAAGGCATATGAAGCTATGACAGGCCTATAAAGCAGGTTAGTGGAAAATATATGGATTGAATAGAAAAACTGACCCAGGCCATAGGCTGGAAACAGTCATGGATTTAAAAACATATATATCTTAGCCTATATGTTATAGTTATCATTTAGGTAAAGGGGTGTGAATTAATATTGGGTGATTCATCGTATCACTTAGTTCACCGTTCACTTAGCTCATATTTACCCACAGTGGACTTTCAGTTCGCTTTAGCTATTCAAATTGGTGACCTGGCGGTCTAGGGGTAAGGTGTCAGACTTCTGTGCTGGCGGCCGGGGTTCAATCCTCGGTCGCGGCAAAGATTTATCTGCTTACCAAACCCTTCCTTCCCCTCTGACAAGACATCTTGTGAATGTGTGGAATGCCAGGCCTCCACCGTGGTTCGGATTCCACGTTAAACTGTAAGTCCTTCATTTCATCTCACAATCACCCTACCATTACACATTAGCGTAAGTGCGTATAACCCGAACGGGTAGTAAGACGTGGTGCTAATAATAATTATAATAATAATATTCAACTTGATGTAGATTCGCACGATCAACGAAAAACAAGCGCACAACAGAAACGTGGTCACGTGACCATCTCTAAAACAAACACAAGATGCCCACCTCATCGGTGCGAGCCGTCACGCTAAAGTTCAAATTCGTCCGCTCCGCCTGAGATGTTCGACACAGGGCAACCAATCAGATCTCGGAACCAACCATTTCAAATTAGTGCACATGCGCATTTGACAAAGCATACGCTCTACAGCCAGAGCTAAGCGGACAGCTTCGTTGGCCTTTTGTAAGGGGATTTGAGATAATCCGTTAATCTAAATCGTGTTTATCAATGTATTGGATTGTATCACAACACAACGTTATAATTTGAAAACATCCCCCTGGGAAAATTATCTAAAATATATGTTTATCCACTAGAAAATAAAATATGTTGATAATCATTTGTTTTAAGCTCATGGGCCAATATACAGCGTGTGAATTGTTGCACCACAGGCAGATTCTGCTATATGTTTTCGGCGAACGTGTAAATGAAGCTCTACTGTCGGCTATATGTGACACACAATTTTTTAAGGATATGTAAAATGAGAAATAAATATTAAGGATATGAATTTTATCTGTTTGGGAATATGTCTGGAAAAAAGATAATGAAACAAATACAGGGAAAAACATTATTTACGTAGCATTGTTTCCTGAGTCAGGTAAAGACCACTACACCGATAATGTGAGTCCTCTAAAGTCCTAATTAAAATTAACGTTACTATATGTGTGTGTGTACCTTTGATATGGTATGGTTTCTCTTTATAATTAGTTTTGAATTAAAAGTAAATAAGAACATCTCAGTAAAAACATTGTCCGTATAATGTTTACGCAAAATACTAACCACCATGTTCTTGTTTCATGTTCTCGAGGCTAAAGGGATGTTAATGGTAAAAGAGTTTTAAATCACAGCTTTATAGTGTCCTATTTTCATTTAAAGAGCCTTATCTGACAGATATAAAACTTACTACGTCTACTTTTATGTATTCATATACCGATTCATATGATCTGTGGCTGTCACATTTGTTAAATATAATCATTAGAAATAAAATAACTTTAATAATCTAGTAAAATGTTATTTTTTAATTTATTTAGCACTGTGTCTTACTACCTTTTTGGTTTACACGCATAAGTAGGGATTAGGAAGGTTTAATTGAGATGAAGTGTACCTGCATTTGCGTGGAAGGATGGTGGATAATCAGATAGGAAAAAAAAACCAGTGCACCCAACCAGGATTGAACCTTGATCTCCCCGTCTTCGACAGTACACTGTGAGAATGACGCGTTGGATCACGTGGCCACCGAGGCGGGTATATAAAATAATTATTCCGTGAAAATTGAACTGTACTAAAACGAATTGACATAACCTAGTATACCAACATTTGCGTATAGAGAGATTGAAATACTTTATATATAAGAATCACCCTCTATCACCTGTCATGATTATAACCAAAACTTTCCCTCCTTACCCCCACTAACACCTTGACGTGAGCTCATTAAAACTATATATTTATAGGCCTTTTATCAAAAATATTCAAAGAACCCTTTTAAAACCCAGCTAAGTCAACCTTTCCAGCCACTCGACCACAGCGTTTCCTCATCGTGTCCTTGTCTCACTAACGTTCTGCCTCATTCGAGCACGAAGACGCAGTTAATCAATAATTACATCGATTGTTACCAAACGATGTTGCTAAAAAGCGCCTCTCCTAAATAATTGACATGCACGGCGACGGCTAGTGGGACATTGGAAGGTGTGCCTATTGATAGGTTATGGTGACCTTGGAACAATTATTAATTGCCTGTCCAAATGTAAACATTGTTTACGTTCTTAACAAGTGAAGAGTACAGGGGAATGAGGCGGAGAGTCCAATTTCAACTCAATTGAGTTAGTGCTGACATCTGTTAGACATTCACAAGACCTTTCTAATGCAATCTAGATTATGGTTAAATGAGGTCTGTCATATTTAAATTATTTTAAAATATATTTGCTGAAGTCCTTATGAGGTTTAAGTTATAAACGTTACTGTCCTGGAAAAAGTTAGTAGTGTGACCTTACCCCTTTATATAAAAAATCAAAGTTGATATTTTGAGAAATGTCGATGTTTCATGATCCCCTGAAAAAAAAAAGTAGTTTTCGCAATGTCACCTGTCTGTCCGTCTGTCTGTACCCCGGGCCGGGCTAGAGCCGAAACTATTTTACCGATCGGGCTCAAATTTGATATCTGGGATTTTCATAAGGTCCCCCCCCCCTCAGTCTTTTTTAAAAATTAGACATAAAACCCTAAAATTTAGGGTTGTTTATTGAAGGGCAAAAAGAGAACAAAAAATCGATGTTCTTAAACGCTGCAGATGCGTTAGAGTTGCCATCAATGAGTGGCGTCACTCGGCTTTAAACATTTATTGGGGCAAAGTATTTTGAAAGGACTGACACAGGAATTTTGAAACTTACAAAACCAGAATTGTTCGGGGAGGTACCCATCGCTGTCATTTAAATGTATAAGTCTTACCTTAGTCAATTAAACTAGTGCCCTTTTATTATAAGACTGTATCCGGTGGTCAGATGTTCTAAAGCGTCACTACCGCAGAAGGCTGGACTGATGATAACAAAGAGAGTTGGGTTCGAATTCCAGTTGGACGTAAAGAGGAGGGTTTTTCCTAAATGCTTTTCCATTCTCTTTCTCATCTACGACAAATTATCTTAATTAGTTCATATGCGTATACACTGAAAGGGTATTAAGATGCGGTGACAAAAAAAAAAAAAACTTATACGTTGCAAACCAATTAAATGGCTGAATGGTTTAAGGCGTCATTCTCCTGCTAGACTACTGTAGATGCTAAAGACGGGGAGATCGATGTTCGAATCCTGGTAATATTTACTGAGGGTTGTGTTTCTTGGATGGATTCTCTCTCTCTTTCTAATCTTCCACGAAAATTAGGTTAGATCACCTCTAAAATTCTTCCTTCCTCATCCCTACCACATTAGAATAATTATTAAATCTGAGTATAGCTTGAACAGGTAATAAGACGCGACGACAAGAAAAATATATACGCTGCACCATAGTGGAACCAAGAAAGGTAAGACTGCTATATTTCAGAGTTATCGGAGTGTAAATAGTGTATATATAATTCACTGGAACGGAAAACATCTCGTCAACCTCGATGAACAAATAACATTCGCAAGGAATGTGTGTTTTAGAGACGTATCTCCCCGTAAAACGAATATGTGCTTTTGATATCATATTGCGGTTCAGTTAACTGCTTTGATGTTCAAATGGTCAACTTTAAAGTTTCACCATCGAAAAAGATTGGGGCAGCAAATGATGGTGATATCAGGGTTCGAAAGCCGGTCGGGTGTACTGAGTTTATTTGTTTATCTCTTTAATTGGTTTTCTACTCTACCTCCAAGCAAACGATAGTAAATATTATCTTAGTTTAACTTTAATAATACTTAAGCATAATGGCGTAACTATTACATAGGCGTGCAGCCAAAACGGGTATCGAGACGTGGTGATGAAAAGAAAGGTAAGAATTCCGTTCTAGCTGGTCTATCCTGAAACATACACTCTGAAGCAGAAACTATACACACATACATACACACATAAACACATATACACACATATACACACATATACACACATATACACACATATACACACATACATACACATATACACACACACATACACACATACACATACACACATACACATACACACACATACACACACACATACACACATACATACATACACACACACACACACATACATACATACACACACACACACACACACACATACATACATACATACATACAAACACACACACACACACACATACATACATACACACACACACACACACACACATACATACATACATACATACATACATACACACATACATATACACATACATACATACATACATACATACATACATACATACATACATACACTTACAGGGTAGGCAATTAACTGTACATATAACTAAAAAAAACAGCTACGTACTTGATCCATCCTCCCTAACTTTCTCCACACTTCCCTATCCTTGCATACTTCCATCGCTTCAACAAAATCCATACACCGAGTCATATATTCTCTTTTATTCTTAAAACTCCTAACTTTTCTCTTTTTCATACATTCATCTACAACATTCAGCCGAGTCATACATGGCATCTACACATCGTTTGACCTTTATTTCTTCACCCTTGAGACCTTCGTGCAGCTATTACCAAGTATCTTCTGATTATGATTGGACTACACCCTCATCCTTTCTGACTAGCCTTCTCTTGAAGTTCACGACCTCGAAAAGTAAACATCACTTGACTTGTAATCGTAAATTACTCACGCTTATACGTTTCAGCCTTAGTCTCAGAAAGATGGTGCTAGGAGATTTTTTCATTCTTACTTTCACTCGACACCTCGGAGAAAAATGTGTTGTGATCGTAAAAAAAAAAAGAGCTTGAGATTACTTTTATTTGAAATATATTTGAATAAACCCAATAATTTCTGAGCTATAAGCAAATATATACACTTTTCAATTTAGATATTTGAAAATGAATTGGACTCTTATGTTCCTTGGTGCACAAAGATGTTTCTCTTTTCTCAATTTTTCTGTAAAAGTGTTCCTAGTTCCTAGTGCCGTAGAGCAAGTGACAGTGTTTCACAAATCTTACGAGTTTTTAATGTCTAGCTATACTAATATTATAAAGAGGAAAGATGTTTTTTTTTTTTTTGTAATGGATAAACTCAAAAACTACTGGATCGATTTTAAAAATTCTTTCACCAATATAAAGCTACATTATCAGCGAGTAACATAGGCTATATTTTATTTTGAAAATTTAATTTCTTCCTCATAAAAATGTCGATAGTCACTCATATTTTATGATAGAGCCTATGATGATTCTTCAATATGTGTGT
>CABFOV010000996.1:96540-141724 GCA_902141375.1 Timema poppense
GGGGGAGGGGGGAAGGTTCTAGTCTAAGATAAAAGCGGGAGAAAGACTGTGCGGTCCACCGTACCATTTATTTTAACTCATGTTTGGGTTTGTATATTTTCTCTCAATTCGATCTTAGCGCAGAAGTAAACGCTAGTTAGGCTAAGTATATTTTTAACAACCTTTATAAAAAAAATCCTTAGATAAATAAAGTATTTCTTTAGTTATTACGATTTATTTAATTTTCTTCATATTATGGCTATCTTCACAGTTCTGTAAATATTTTTTCACGAGCATCACTGAATTCTACCAAGACTATTTTCCTTTTTATTTAAAAAAAAGTTTTTGTTCAAATTACACTTTAATCATTGAAGCATAACATATTATATTTAATGCTAATTTTTCTGAATTTATGAATCGCATTGAAGGTCATAGGCTGCTTATTCTCACTTTCTCAAACCAGGATACAATACATTAGCGTTTTCTTAGTTATTTATGCTTCTGAAGAAGAAGAAAAACTAGCAGTACAGAACAAAGCCATTCTTAAAATATTTCCCTGAACCAATCTGCGGTTTTTTAACACAGTGAAAGTGACCTTTGCCGAGTTCCTTCTAAAAAGATAAATCTCTCAAGTGTTGCGGACCCTTTTATGGACCATGGTGAGGGGGCAAGAAGCATTTGCGATCTAGATCAGACCTGTGATAGGTTCGCGTAATAAGAGAGAATGTAGATGAACCAGTCACTCCGACTCAACTTTCTTTATTAATATTCATCTTTTAAATGTAAATCAGAATAAAAATTAATCAATTATGAATATGTGATCTTGAATTTAAACCATAAACGATTATAATCTTTGGTTTGGAACGTGAGCCTACCTGGCTACCGAACACGATACATTCGAATACCTATTTAAATTTAGTACTGAGCCATAAACTGACGCACGATAATCCAGGATGACCAGATCAGGATCCAAACCAGGGATGCCGGGGTGGGGATACGACGCTTTATGTTAGACAATGACAGATATTCAAGAACTGTTGGTATTAATACTAAACTGAACGTGTCTACTGGAGCAATATTTTATTTTATTGAATCAAAAAATATATTTGTTAATAAACTGCAAAAATACTTACTGGGAATTATCTCATATTTATTTCCAACCCACCTTAAGTACTCTCCATTCTTATCCTGTCCCTTTGGAGTAGAGAGTTTTATTGTATTATAGGGTTGGCAATGTAATTAGATTGTATTAAACAAAATGATGATGCAGGATTAAAATATCAGAATATCATCTTGTTGGTAGATAAAATGAATTTGCATAGGAAGACATGTGATGCGAACGAAAAATTTTGATCGATTTCCTTTAAATTCTACCTTTCTCATACTTACTCCTTTACTTACTCTATTACATTAGGAGCTCGAAAGTTTACTCTCACACTTAAAAAAAAAGGTACGTCACCTATCCCTATCTTGAGCTAGTTCTATCCAGTCCACCTCACTACACCCTATCCATATCTAGAGCTCGTTCTATCCAGTCCACCTCATTACACCCTATCTATTCCAGGTCCATTATAGTGTCATCCTCCCATCTGCGTCTAGGTCTCCCCGATGGGAAGAGACCATTGGGTTTTCCAGTCAGCGCCCTGAACACGGTTCTAGAATCACCCATTTATGCTGCATGTCCTGCTCACTGTAATCTACGAGACTTTATGATCCTAACAAGGTCTTGTGATGAGTACAGGACATGTAACTCATAATTAAGTAATTTCTTCCACTTCCCAGAAGCCTCATACATTTTTGGACCAAATATCTCGCTAAGCATCTGATTTTCAAACAACTTAAATTTGTTTTCGTCATGTAATGTAAGAGACCACGTTACACGGACAAAGAGAACAACCGGTAAAATTATTGTTTTGTATATTCTGAGTTTTACATTCCTGGATATCAGGTGAAATGACTAACTTACTGACCGAGTAATAGCGTGCATTTACAAACTGTATTATTTTCCTGATTTCCTGATTGTTATTATTAGTTAAATGTGTTCTTAAATATTTATACCTATTCCTATATTCGTATAATCCGGACACGTTCTGGAAAGATAATCATTAGTTTCGTTGTTTGAATTAAGTTTTAAATGAATACATTTTAATTATATTTTACAATTTGAATATTATTAGATTTCATCTTTAATAGCTACACTCACCATTACATTGTTCATTGGTTTATTCTTATTCCTCCTTAATATTTTATACCCTTTCATTTAGCTTAGCTTTATGTATTTTTATTGTTCTTGAAACAGTCTAAGGTTACATTAATGGCCACTTTTGCATGGGTATTTAAATAATAATTTTTTATTAGCAATATTTAAAAAAATATAGCATTTTAAGAAAAAAATATTAAAAAAAATTTAAATTAAAGTATTTAGATAACAGTAGTTGTATTTTCTTTATCTCGCAAAATTGTAGCTTTAGAACAAACCAGACAAGGGAAGTTCTTTAACTAAATCTATAGGCCTACTTCTTTCAAATGTAGTTACACTGAAAAAAAATCACACTAATACAGCATATTTCTCAGAGCTTTGTATTATTTTAGTGCATCCTGTTTGTTAAGAAATTGACTTTGCCAAAATTTGGGCGTAGTGTTTGCAACGGATGTTTGCCATATTATGCACATAGAAACTAAAGTAAAAATATTTATTCTTTTACGTTTATCTTTTTATTTATTCTTTACTTTTAATACATTTTCTTGTCTTGTCGAGAACAAAGTAACGGTTGATATGACTCTAACAGGAACGTTTGGATGAAAGTTTAGTTTTTTTAAACCCTGATTTGATAACCAGTCGAGCTGTACGCCTTGCGTTCAATTGCTTTTTTCTTGCTTTGGAGGCCGGGGTTTGATTACCTTCTGGATGAATTGGTAGGATTTTATCGGTTTCATAACATGAGATTGACTCTGAGGTATCTTCTTAAAATATTTACCTTCCTTGTCATGTTTACTTTAACTTGATAGTTTTTAGGTCGCTAAATTTCACTGGTAAAAACTAAATAAATGATACGATGAAACTGTACATAATTTATCCTGTGTGGACTTAAAATTTTAAACTAATCTAAAAAAAATTATTTCTATTAAATACAACTCCACACGGTTGTTTATAACTTACAGTACTCCCCAGATATAAATTTTGAACAAAATAATCAGATACATTATCGAAAAACTTACTTTAGTCATTAGTGAAATATCCTTGTATGAGTAATGTTTAGTAAAACAAAAATACATCCTTATGTTTTTTAAATATAAAAAATTCCTTAGATATCAATTTTGAATATAATTATTGTTCGAGACATTTTCAAAAAAATGTTAGATTTTCAATAATCAATCATCAGTGAGTTAGTATTGCTAGAATCATAATTAATATTTAACCTAAATATGTAATATCTACTCATCAATTATGAATACAGACAAGCATACGTGGGAACATACTGAATTTTAATACACACATTTTTGAGTTTGAGGGCTCATAAAATGTCAGAATGCATCATAATCCCGAGACCTAAAATGTTCACAATTAAAAAAACTTTACTCTAAAGAGAAAATATCGACCATATCCACGCTCCAAAGACAAACTTTTCAAAACGTTATACGTATTTTTAGTATACTTTCCAAACACCTTGTCACACGAATTACAAATTAACTTAGCCTGGACTAAAGGATCCCTTGCACCAGAATTAAAAAAAAAAAATCTGCTGCAGCCCTAATGAAACTGTTATTCTAATATCATGGACATTAAATAACGACAGTTTAATATCTGATACCTTAGCTCAGTTGGTAATGTGTATTTCTACTGAGCTATGAGCCCCGGGTTCGATTCTTAGCATAGCTAAAAAATTTATCATTGGTGAAATGGCAGTGTACCTTTTCACAGAGATGAATTAATGGCCGGGGGCTGGGTGCTGTGTCTGTTATAGATTTAAGTTAGTTTATAAGTCATGTGATGATATAATCAGTCGTTTCAGAAAATGTATGTTAAAAAGCTCAGAAAATGAAAATATATATTTTTACAGTTATTAAAGTATAAAACAAACGGAAAACATTACATATTCTGGCTACGCCTTTGGCGATTGTCCTTTATTCCGACTCTAAAAAATAATTGGCAATATTATTTATTGATACTATTTTATAGTATTAGAAACAAATAAATAATATTTTAAAATTACCTCACGAAGCCTGATATAGATATAACAGAGTCCAAGGGGTCCGCGGGGCGCCATTTCGTGAACGCTCACATTAAACACTACACTTAACATTAAACACTACACCTAGCATTAAACACTACACCTAGCATTAAACACTACACTTAACATTAAACACTACACTTAGCATTAAACACTACACTTAACATTAAACACTACACCTAACATTAAACACTATACTTAACATTAAACACTATACTTAACATTAAACACCGCCGCTTATCCTAATCACAGAAATGTTAAAACATGTTCCTAAAGACAAACCCTTACCTAAACACTTAAACTAGTATTTTCACCATATTGGGATTAAAGGAAAACAGACTTTCTTTACCACTCATCCACATAGGTAATGTCATTCTTTCATCTCTCAGGCTACGTACAATATTCCGTTATATTACAAAGCACAATTCAATGGTAAAACTACGTCATTAATCTCCAGCCAGACGAAAGAAAGACACCCACGTGTTTTTTGTTGTTTTTTTACAATTTGACAATATATGCATCTCTTTCTGACAGTCTAGTCCCCTTCTCCTCTGTTGTGAATCCACCTTTCACAAACACATTTTATCATTTAGGTCAGTCAGGCATTTGCACAAGACCGACTCTGATTGATATACAATGGCAACATTTTGTGCCTTGTCATTTAGCTGGTGTCAATTGTTTCGACCAGAATTACTCCTCCGGCGTTTTCAAGCAAACTCATTCTGTGAGAGAATTCAAAATAAGTCCTTAGACAATTTTAAGAATCTGTCAATAGGATAAAGGACCTAAGCTTCTTACACGGAAAGACTCCGATTTGAATCCCGGTTACTGGATCCGAGTCATAACAACAAAAGAGTAATATTAATTAGGAGCTAAAAAGTCCTCATGCTTTATAGTATCTGTATAAATACTTTAATAAAGTAAAAACAAATGCTTAAGAAGGTAAACTATAGTCTACATTAAAAAAAACTCAATTAAAATGATATTATTATTATTATTAGCACCGCGTCTTACTACCCGTTCGGGTTATACGCACTTACGCTAATGTGTAATGGTAGGGATGATTGTGAGATTATTTGGAGGACCTACAGTTTAACGTGGAATCCGAACCACGGTGGAGGCCGAACCACGGTGGAGGCCGAACCACGGTGGAGGCCTGGCATTCCCCACATTCACAAGATTTCTTGTCAGAGGTGAAGGAAGGGTTTGGTGATCAAATAAATCTGTCCCGGAACCGAGGATTGAACCCCGGCCGCCAGCACAGAAGTCCGAAACCTTACCCCTAGACCACCAGGTCACCGACAGTTAAATGATATTAAAAATAAACCTAGTATTAATGTATAAAGCTAAAGGACCTAAGTGTACATTATTAATACACATTTTTAACTTGCTCATCGTCTTACTACCCGTCCGGGGTATTCACATATCTACACTTTGTTAGAGAAAGATATCATGCAAGAGGAAATATACAAGCATTTGCGTTGAAGGAGAGAGAAACGGTCTACAATAAAAATCATTTCATTATACCCATCCGGTATTCAAACCCCAGCCTCTACGTCAGTGGAAAAATAGACTGGATGATACTGGTGATTATTAAAACTTCTGAACTACAAAAATATTTTAGTAACTTAGGTAATATGGACAATCTTTCAGAAAAACTGCCACTAAAAATTATATGTTACACCAGTACAATAGTGTTAAGGATATATAAAATTACTTAAGGTTGTATAACATACTTTGGTGATGTTAATGAATAAAAAAAAATCTTTGGGGTCTCTAAATAACGTTATTAAGCTCTGGATTAAAAAAAAAATCAAAGTATGAAATGTTACAGGTCTTTCCTTTAAGCCCTCTGAACAAGTATGAACGTTGATTTGGCCAAATACAGGTGGTACTGAACCAACAAAAAACGCCGAGTAACTTTTATTTTCTATTTAAATCACAGAGAGCCTACGAAAACTCAAACTTTTTGTGATGTTTGTATGAATATTACAGATCAAAACTTTTTCTAGGGCACTTAATCACTTTTTTTTTATAAAATTGATAAAGAAAAATTAATTTTATTTATTCATCACCGCGTCTTATTACCCGTTTGGGTTATACACTAAAGTACTAATTACGCTAATGGATTAGGAATAAAGAAGGTTGAATTGAGAGGAAGTGAGCCCGTATCTGCGCGGAGGGAGAGTGGAAAACCATTTATGAAAAAACCATCTCCCAGTTGACCCGACCGAGATTCAAACCTTAATCTACCCGTCCTCAGTAGTCTAGCTCAACATGAAACTAGCGCGTTAGCTAACTACGCCACCGAGGCGTATCGGAAAAAAATTATATGTTTTTTATAACGCTGTTAATAGCTTATACTCCTGTGCATTTATAAAAAAAAATGTATACCATCAAAATAACAAATCTGTTCCATGAATAGATATAAATGAAACCTGACTAAAAGACACGTTTGAATTTTAAGAGGGAATGGTAATTATAATAATAGAATTCAATATAAAGAATATTACAATGTTAGGTGGAAAAATATGTTTTTAATTAGCACTGAGCCTGAGATCAATTGAGAATTAAGATATGAAAGCTGTTTTTAATATTTAGGAAGCTATTAATATATACATTATTAAAATCAATATTTAACAAGATTACTAATGTAATTGTCCTAAGTTATAATAATCATTTGATGTAATGAATAGTAAAATATGGAATAGAAAATATGTTTAAATGGACTGAGTCTAATATCAATCGAGGATTAAGATATAAATGCAGTCTTAATAACTAAGAAGCTATTGACATTGACAATGTTACACAATTCACAGTATGACAAAATTAATAAAAATGATATTACAAGTGATGTAAAGGCAATGATTTGAATGTAGAGTAGATAAGTAATTTAAAAGATATTAATCCTAGGTTTCAGATTAAAGTTAGATTACTGTCCTTCACAAATTTAAAAAAATCTTAACATATTATATAAAAGTAAACATGTTGAAATACATGTACCATAAACACATGAGTCAAATTAAAGTTAGATACACATTTTGATGAAAATTGATAAATTATAAAGTTGAAGTAGAACAGTTATCAAATGGGAGAGAATAAATTAAATTAAAGTGAGTTGAAAATTGAATTCTATTCTTATCTGATGTTGTAAATTCCCTTGATCCTTTTTGATGCCGAATGTGGGTCAGTCACAATTCATCTACATGTTTCGACGCGCGACGGCGTCATCCTCAGGACTAAATAAGACAAAATAAGCGTAAGTTGTGGTGCAAGTAATCCAATGCAAGCCAACGTAAACACCCTGAGACTAAAATTACTGAATAAGTCTTAATGAAAGAAACCTCTCGTAGAAAATGAAATATCATATTTACCATTAAAGTTCCTGATATGAGTTCCATCGGCAGTGAATGGAATAGACCTAATTAATTTTGGAAATGGGTGTGTGAAAGTAAACACGGTTGTACTGTTCTAGACGAAGTAAAAGTCAAGGATAATGAAGGATAAATGCAAAGGTGGTGTTGATGTACAAACAAAATAAATTGTTGAAAATCGGAGATAGATAGATAGGAAAATGAATAAGTCATTAAATGTAGACTGAAGGGGCAAAGAAAAAAAAAGGGGGGGGGGATAGAGAAAAGGAATTATATAAAGGAGAAGAATGAAGGTTCTAATCTTCTCGACTCTGGCCCGAACAGGTCATTTGCAACTATGGAAGGAAGGGCTGGACAAATAGGATTTTATTTTAATTTTGTGTGTTGGGGAAGTTTCCTAAGGATATTGATGAGAGTTTGGTTTTCGAAATTAGTTTGTTCATTTAAAACTGTTTTGTTGTGAAGTAGCGCAGTTTGGATGTAGATATTCTCAGCGGTGTTCATAGTTGTGCCTTTAGAAGAGCTGTAAATTAGTTTCATACATTTATTCATGGGGTTTGGGTTGATGGCCAGATAGTTTAAGTTGTTAAGAGAATTTGGATTTGTTTCTATTGTATTTAAAGACACTTAATGTGCTCAGAAAATCTAGTCAAAAGAGGGAAGTTGTTAATTTAAAAACTAATTGCGAAAGTTTTCATGCCGAGGCATGTGTTAACAAATAATTAGTTAAATGCTCAAGCATAAAACTACGAGAGCTTGTTGCAAGTAGATTAAGTGTATGCTAATCTCGCTTTATTGTTCGGAAGAATGGGCGTGGCTTCTCAGATATTGTCCTCATTTGTTGGTGACATTTTGGATTACGTAGTTCACCTAGTTACAAACCGGTTAACAACAGGTGAACCGCCACTTTGAAACTACGATGTCCCACGTATATAATTATTTGGGAATATTTTCAACGAGATTACGCTTTCATACAAACTCAATCATTAATACAGAAAATATCAATCCCTTTAATATGTTGTTTGGAATTGTATCTAATGTTTTTTTGAAATAAGACTGGTCCAATGTTTGTGAGCTCTTGAAGTATTGTGTATCAACACGCAATGGACCAAACTGATCGATCGTTGGAAACTATAAACAAATAAAAATAATTCTAACTCACTAATATATTACAATATTTTTTGACTAAGGTGAATCTTATACAGGCCAAGGATATCTACTACGATTTTTTTAAACAGTTAAATGGTTAAAATGTAGCACGGAGCACTGACCTACCGTCTAAATATCTTGAATGAAAAAAAAGAAGGGAAAATACTCCACAGTCCATAACCATCATTCTCTTTATTTATTCTGCAGATGTTTTTGATTATATATATATATATATATATATATATAAGCACCACAAACCGTTCGGGTTATACGCTTATGTACTAATTACGCTAATGGTTTTAGGAATTAGGAAGGTTCGATTGATAGGAAGTGTACCTACATTTTATAGGAGGGAGAGAAATTGTAAAACAATATTTGGAAAAAACCACCCTCAGTAAACCCGACCGAGATTCGAACCTTGATCTCCCCGTCATCGGCAGTTTATTCTACTGCGAGAGTAGCTCGTTAGACCACGTGGCCAACAAAGCGGGTATATTGTTATTATTATTATTGTATTTATTAATAATAATACACTATTCTTGGTCTTCCAAATATGACATCAAATTCTATAAGCTATTTTTAAATGAAAAACATGATATATTGTAACTTTACTGTACATATTTTGGGGACGCATTATCGAAATATTATAATCATACAATTATGTTTTACACCTGCTTCATTGGCCGAACAGGTCTTAAATTGCTCTAGAGTTAGACTAGAGCTGTCAAGCTCAAACAGGTGTGAGGGCCGTTTTATATTATTAAGGAGACATTGCGGGCCCCACATGGGATTTTTATCTATCATATTATACATTTTAAATGTGTTTACCGAATTAAAAATCTTACCTTACTTTCCCCCTTAAACCCCCACCCTCTCTTCCATTATTAAAGTACACTGATCTATACGAACACATTTTTCTTTTAATGCGGAAACAAAATGAAAATTTAAAAAACACATTTTTAATTGTCAATTTACAAAATTAAAAACAAATGATAAAATAATAAATAGTAACAAGACATTAATAATAAACTTAGTTCAAAATGCAAATTTTTTCATTTAAAACAAAATGTCAGGATGGTAATTTATCACATCTGCTGTATGTTGGAAATCTGGCATCGCTTCCCACTTAACTAAATTATCAAAATCTGGAGAAATATTTTTACTTGATACTATCCTCATTGTGCTTTGTAAATATTCATCTGTAAGCTGACTTCTTAACTTGAATTTATTAAATTTAGAAAGAAAAACTGTTCACAAATGTATGTAATTCCGAACATTGATAGTATTTTATATGCGTTCATTTTGATTGTGGGATATTTATAAAACAAATACTTGGAGTAAAACTCTGTTTGGGCTGGTTTAAACGCTCCCGCGTACCATATGTTTGACACCCCTGGGTTAGACGATCCAACTAATGACTAGGAGAGCGGGGTTAGAATGCCGGTCGGGTTTACAGAGGATGGTTTTTTCCCAAATGTTTCCCCCTCTCCTACCAGGAAAATGTATGTATATTACAACTTAAATGCTTCCTTCTTCAAACTTATCACATTATTAATTATTAATAATACGTATAACCTGAACCGGTAGTAAGACACGGTGATAAAACAAAATTAGTATGGAAGAGGAAGATATAATCTAGAGGAAATGTTCGTGCATTTGCGGAGGGAAGGGGAAGGCATTTAGGATAAACCTCTCAAGAGTATTCCCTGGCTGATATTCGAACCCTAACCCCCGTCACCGGCAAATCAGACTAACATATGAGATTCATATTTGTAACTTGAGCCCGCCTATGTGGCTAATGTTTAGTTAAAACCAGTTTAAATTTAACTATGGCTCCTTCGGGGATTGAACAAAATGAATACGTCTAGCCTAAATATAGAACATATGTAACGGTATGTGCCGTTGTATGTACAGTACTTGCGAGCAGTAGCTGGTGTAAAGTGATCGATTATCACGTCTGACTCAGATATCACATCTCTGTGCACTGGCCGGAACAAAGGTATTTTACAGTAAGATTCTGTCAGGAAGGAAATTTTAGAAAACACAAAAGTAGGTAATAATTTGGTGATCAATATTGATGTCATTTTAATTTATTATTAGTGTAATAGTATTAATCTATAAGTATCGATAGTATATATCAAAAGTGACATCTGCAGATAACATGACTTGATTTGTAAATACGAAACCGGTATATTAATACAGGTATTTTAAATTAATTTTAGTAACTTTTTTTAACCGTCAAAAAAGTTTCCTCCTCTCTAAATCGGACTCTCACAAATATCTTATGCATTTATTCCTACGCTGTTATTGTTGAACTATTACTACTATTACTACTATTACTACTACTAGTAGCTCCGTGAGCTCCATAACCTCACTACCTTCCTGTTTTTGATTTATCTTTCCGAATTTTTTTACTTGGCTTTTGAGTTGATACTATTTCCTTGGTGATCAAGTTAGAAAACAAAATTAATAATTTATTCGATAATATATTATATTCATAGGTGATTAACCGTTGTTTACCCGGCTTAAGACATCAGTATAGCGACATAGGTCAACATTTTACAAAAAATACGCTCTAGTTAACACGATCGATTGCTTGTAAATTTAAATTATAAATATTTGATTATAAGTTATTAAACAAACAACAAAAAAGTTTTTGAATGACTACTTTATAGAAATGGGTTGCCATATTAGAATAGCATATAGGCCTACATGCATTGTTTGGTCTAGGTTCAAAGAGTGTTCCTGCCATATATAGCTAAAACCAGTCCATTTTATCGCAGAACAAACATCTAGATAACAAACGAGATGTCAATTGATCAAAGTTAAAACAGAACCTCTCTACACTCGGTAAATCCCTACTACTACTACAACTACTACTATTATGACTACTACTACTACCACTACTACTATGACTACTACTACAACTACTATGACTACTACTACTACTGGCCACTACTGCTACTACTACTACTATTACTTCTACAACTACTACTACTACTACTACTACTACTTATACAACTACTTCGACTACGACTAATACTACTTATACAACTACTACTACTACTACTACTACTACTACTACTACTACTTATACAACTACTTCGACTACGACTAATACTACTTATACAACAACTACTACTACTACTACTACTACTACTACTACTACTACTCTGCTGCTACTATTACTTATACTACTACAACAACTATTACTACTGCTGCTACTACTATTACTACAACTACTACTACTGCTACTACAACTACAACTACTATTACTGCTACAACTACTACTACTTCTACTACGACTACTACTACGGGCTACTGCTACTACTACTGGCTACTGCTACTACTACTGGCTACTGCTACTACTGCTGGCTACTGCTGCTACTACTGCTACTATTACTTCTACTACTACAACAACTATTACTACTGCTACTACTACAACAACAACAACTACTACTACTACAACTACTACAACAACAACTGCTACTACTATTACTACTACCACGACTACTACTGCTACTTCTATTACTACTACTATTACTACTACTACGGGTTGCTACTACTACTACAACTACCACTACTTCTATTACTGCTACTATTACTACTACTACTATTACTACGGGCTACTGCTACTACTACTACTACTACTACTACTACTACGGGCTACTGCTACTACTACTGGCTAATACTACTACTGCTACTACTTCTACTATTACTTCTACTACTACTACAACTACTACTATATACTACAACTACTACTATCTACTACACCTACTACTATCTACTACAACTACTGCTACTACTTCTACTATTACTTATACTACTACAACTACTACTATCTACTACAAATACTACTACTACTGCTACTACTATTTATACTAATCAATACCATCCTCAAACTACAGTTTCAGAACAGCAAGATTTAAAGTCCCATCATGGTCGTCGACAAATACTAGTTTTCCTTGAACAAGGGGTCAGTGCATGCTGTAAAATAGTAACCTTTACCTTGATCTAGTCGATACGAAGTGAAAACGAGAGTAAATGATATAAATACCAGAGGGAAGAGAGAGAGAGAGAGAAAGGAATATGAACTAAAACTACTAAAGTTAAACGCCTGGAGAAATAAGAAGAAAAAAACCCATCGTGAAAGCGGATCCTTATATTCGATTATGTAGTCGTGACGGCACCTAGTTGAGGTCGTGACCTGGATGAAGGAAGAAAGGAGGGAAAGGGACTTAAAGAAGAAGATGGGTAAAGAAAGGAAAAGTTTTAGAATTTGCATCCGGTTTTATATTTACTATCCACTGTCGAGTTACGTAAAACAAATTAAAAAATGACGAAGTTTGCGTTCATCCTGTCCAAAGTTTGGTCTTAAGTTTCAAGAAACGTGAAGTGCGTTCACGTAGCCGAGTGGGGTGGGTTAGTCAACCGTAAGTCTAAAACAGGGTTTCCCAAACTCTTGCCAGTTGTCTTTGAGGGCTCCTACATCTCTTGATAAAAGAAAAGGAAACACAAATCTGTTAGCTTGTTAAGCATATCCGGTTGTTTTTATTTTTATTAAAGATTTAGCGGTAAATATAAACAAAGCTGTTACTGGGGTAGATAATATCTTATGAAATTCTGTGATATCCCGCCCGAATTAGTTTATTTATCATAGTTCTTCTTAAGACAAGAAACCCTAAGGTTGGTTTGAAGTGATCCATCCTGCGCTGGGCATACACAAAGCTCTTCAGCTGGTTAGTGCCGCCCGCACATCTGGTAGAAACCACATGTACTAGAGTAGGTGACCTGGCGGTCTAGGGGTAAGGTGTCTGATTTCTATGCTGGCGGCCGGGGTTCAATCCTCGGTCCCAGCACAGATTTATCTGATTACCAAACCCTTCCTTCACCTCTGAACAATACATCTTGTGAATGCGGGGAATGCCAGGCCTCCACCGTGGTTCGGATTCTACGTTAAACTGTAGGTCCTCCATTTCATCTCACAATCACCCTAACCATAACACATTAGCGTAAGTGCGTTTAACCCGAACGGGTAGTAAGACGCGGTGCTAATAATAATAATAATAATAATAACACATATAGGCCTACTAGAGGAGTCCGGGAAGTGTGGTTGCCCCCCATTGCCTTCTAGTATGAATTTCTATGAGCGAGAGCTAAATAGCTTACCAATTTGACCGGAAAAAAGTATTTTCACGTAACTTCCA
Organism: Timema poppense; assembly: GCA_902141375.1. Classification (NCBI taxonomy): domain Eukaryota; kingdom Metazoa; phylum Arthropoda; class Insecta; order Phasmatodea; family Timematidae; genus Timema; species Timema poppense. The sequence continues at coordinate 110,482 of CABFOV010000996.1, forward strand.
GGGATGTTTTACATGACGATTGTGGCCGACGGCTTTACTCATCTTTGAAGAAAGTTGTGCCGCGAGTTTTTTTTTATATCGCTCGAGATAAAATCCGTCGACCTTGGATGAGTTTGAACCCAGGAACGTTGTGAGAACTTTACCCCAAGACAACTGAGGTTTACAGTAGCCCCGTGGCTTCTTTGGTGCTGACTGACAGCTCACAGCTGACTTCTGACAGTCAACATTTAAGTACAATACCTAAATTTTTACCGTCAGAAGTGACAGCTGCTAAATACATGTTTTTGCAATCATATGGTCCGGTGTAGGGATACATAATTTGGTCTGGTAGCTTTTCAAAGCTTTTAGCTGTCAGTCAGCACCAAAGAAGCCACCGGACTACTGTACTTATCATAGCTATTATTGTCATCCGAACATTTTATTGTTGATAAAACTCATTGTTGCAAAGTGTTCCTTTTAAAATCCATTTCGTGCCCATAGGGGTTTACGCGTACTACAGTTAGTAAAACACTGGTGTAAGGGGTACCTCTTTTTATTACGGAGATGCTCATGAATATAATGTTAATTTGTGTTTCAAATCTTGTCTTTAGACAGCGGGGTTGATTTTTAACAATGCTAGTTTCACGTTGTTTTCCCACCCTCTCTCCAGGAAAATATAAATATTTTTTTTTAGCACTGCATCTTACTACCTATTAATGTTATACACCTACGCATGAATTACAATAGTGGGTTAGGTATTAAGAAGGCTTAATTTAGAGGAAGTGCTCCCGCATTTGAAAGGAGGGATAGTATAAAACATTTTAGGAAAAATCACCCTCAGTGCACCCGACCGGAATCGAGCTCCAATCTACCTGTGTTTGGCAGTCTAGTCCAACACGAGATTAGCACATAGGACCACGCGGCCACCAAAATTAACCCTTCAAAATTTCCAGATATTGATATAAATCCTTATATTAAACCGTGTTAGCGTATAATAGACATTAAGAGATATTCCAACCATATAGACTACAAATTAATATTTGTCATATTAATTACTGGTAATTCGACCCATTCTTCACACAGTTAAGCAGCACCAAAACTACATCAATTAGAAAGTTAGGTGACCTGGCGGTCTAAGGGTAAGGTGTCAGACTTTTGTGCTGGGGGTCCGAGGTTCAATCCTCGGTCCCGGAACAGAATTATCTGATTGCCAAACCCTTCCTTCACCTCTGACAAGACGTGTATTAATCACAACTTGTGAATGTGGGGAGTGCCAAGCCTCCACCGTTGTTCGGATTCCACGTTAAACTGTAGGTCCTCCATTTCATCTCACAATCACCCTACCATCACACATTAGCGTAAGTGCGTATAACTCGAACGGGTAGTAAGTAATACGTGGTGCTAGTATTATTATTATTATTATTATTATTAATAATAATAATAATGATAATAATTAGAATTAGAAATTTCAACATCAGACTGCCTACTTTTTGATAGTTCCTTGTTGCACAATCTAGAGCTAACTATGACAATCACAAACCATATTTAATAGATTTGAGGAAAAAATGTTATCTTGTCCACAAACTGAATGCAAAAACAAACTCAATATTTACCTAAGCACGTTCATAAAAAATGTAATTTAACTAATTAATATACATTGTTATAGGAATAGGTTGAGAAAAAGAGCGTTACATTTAACCAACGAGCATATACATACTTCATTCACGGTAGGAATAACTCTTGAAAGGTCTTTTTCCTACCAATATCCTACTACATAATAGATTTCTGGAAGGGAAAAAGGCCTTTTAGAAAACAATTCCTACGCCAGACAAATAGTATACTCTGTTACAGAAATATATTGATTATTATGTAGCACGGTTCATCGAGCTAGGCTGCCAGAATATTTCCATTTTAATTGTTATGTCGCTGCTAGTTATGCGCTAATTTATCCTTTCGTTCTTATATTTTTAATCGCAACACTAATGAACTCCCTTTAAGACAGTACAAAACTCCATGGTGTGAGGTCGCAAGTGAGCTAAGCCGACTGAGCGAGCAGCCTCCACCGTTAGCGATTATAGTGCCAACATTTGTTGATAGAAGGTGTCGTTTGATCAGCACAACGAGCCCTTTAGCCCTTAAACTCAATTTATTTATTCTACTTAAGATAATATTTATATTTGTGTTCAATTATTATTATTTTTTCCCTTCATTCAAATTTTCTACCATACAAAGATTTTTGTTGCTAGCCATTTCCAACCCAAATTTTTAAATTTCAAACTTTCCAACTTTCATGGTGTTTGTAAGGTGGTCCTTTTACACATTTGTAAAATATAAATTTATCTTTTTCAACAATGATGAATTAATGACAGAGGGCTTAGTGTTGACTTTATTCTAGATTTAAGTTAGTTTATAAATCTTGTGCTGATATAATCAGTAGGTTCAGTAGAGGCACGTTAATTACCTCAAATTAAAAAATATGTACAAAGGTAAGTAATTTTACACTAATAATTAAAGTGGCAAATCTGATTTTAGTAGTAAATTAATACCAATAATATGTTTTTTATTAGATCATTTCAACTGTCGAAAAACTCATAAACTACCGCGAATGGACGGAAAATATATAATATCTGTCACCCAACGTTGACAAGTAAATGTTCCAAATAGTCCAAGACAAAAAAAACAAACAAATCTCATTAACTTTCTAAGAGGAAGTTGGTTGTAAATATACAAACGGTCATGTTGATGTTTATGTTGATGTAATGTCGACGCCTAATGTTTTATTTCGTCCCCTTCTCTAGTCGGGCCTGGGAGATGAAAATCAGTTTATGGTGTTGACGTATTTAACTCCCACTTCCTTAGAATTAAACTTTCTCATTTCACTATCATTTTTTCTCTCTCTCTCTTCTTTGTTTCATTGCTCGAATACCTTTCTTCAATATCCCAGGATGACATCACAGTACCTTTTTAATAATTGCCGGTTGAAATGTAGAGATACATTTTTTTCAAAAGTTGTTTTAAAATTATATATATACACAGTAGTCTCATGGCTTCTTTGGTGCTGACTGACAGCTCACAGCTGACAGCTTTGAAAAGTTACCAGACCAAATTATGTATCCCTACACCGAGCCATATGATCTGCAACAACATGTGTTTAGCAGCTGTAACTTTTGACAGTCAAAATTTAGGTATATGCCTGAATGTTGACTGTCAGAAGTCAGCTGTGAGCTGTCAGTCAGCACCAAAGAAGCCATGAGGCTACTGCATATATATGATCACAATACTTCTCCCTCAGAGGGGCGAGAGAAAGTAAAAATAAATCAAATACGTGGTATCTTGTAAAATATAAACGGTACCGATATTTCAAAACTTTTATAAATCCTTAGTTTTTTTTAGCAAGGCATCTTACTACCTGTTCGGATTGTACGCCCATGTACTAATTACACTAATGTGTTAGGGATTAAGAAGGTTAAATCTAGTGGACCTGAATTTGTGTGGAGGGAAAGTGGAAAAACATTTAGAGAAAACCACCCTCATTTCATCCGACTGGGATCGAACACAGGTCTTCCCCTCTTTGGCGGTATAGTATAACACAAGAATAGCGCGTTAAACAAAGAGGCCAACGAAACAGGTAACCGAGCCAATTAAACTTTATAAATATATAAGTATAAAACCAGTGGAAAACATCAAACGTTCAGGCTGCACCTTTGGCGAAAGTCCTTCATTCAGATTTGAAAAAATTACCGATATTTATTACTGATGCTATATTATAATATACAAAAACAAATAAAATCGTCTCACAGAACCTGAAATAACTATGTTGAGGCACGCTTCGGTGGCCGCATGGTCTAAGGCACTACTTTCGCAGTGGACTACATTGCCGATGACGGGGAGGTCTAAGTTCGGGTGTACTAAGGATGTTTAAAAAAAAAATGTTTTCCATTCGCCCTCCACGTGAATGCAGGTACACTTACTATAAATATTGCCTTCCAATCGCTAAAACCATCAGTGTAACTAGTATATAAGCGTAATAATCAAACGGGTATAAGACTACGGTACTAAGAAAATAAAACAACTATGACGGAACCCCCTTTGAAAAACATTGCCTTGAGTAACCTGCATGTTGGGATGATCTATAATTTATGATGTTAGTAAGATAAAAAAAAATGTAGCCGACACGTGAAACTTTAAAGTTCCGGTTCGCTGAATTATTCATTATCTGATCCGATAGGCAATTGTTAGTATTCTATTAGAAAGTTACTCTGTTTACTCATAGATGATTCTAGAAGGCGCCACTCAATAGTAATTTATTGGCAGCGCGTGGGTCGTTTCAAGGGCTATCTAGATACAGTCTAATTTGTATGGTAAGACAGATAAAAAAGTTACTAGATATACTTTCACATATTAATACGTCTGATCATGTTTGTTTTAGCACTGCGTCTTACTACCCGTTATGGTTATATGCTTATTTACTAATTACGCTAGTGGTTTTAGGGATTAGGAAGGATATTTAGACGAAGTGTACCAGCACCTGTATGAAGGGAGAGTGGAAAACGATTTTTTTTTTTTAAATCCTCAGTACACTTGACCGAGATTCGAACCTCAATCTCCCCGTCATTGGCAGTCTAGTTTACTACGAGAGTAGCGCGTTAGACTTTGCGACCATCGAAACGGGTCTATTTTTATTGGTCAATTTTTTAAAGGTATTAATATTAATATGTACCTTTGATGGAATTAATTAAAATGTTAATTTACCGATGCACGTTTTCAGGTAGTAGTTATGTCTCTGGTGGTTCTACTCTTGTGTGTCGGCCTCACCCTGGCCACGTGCGGGCGAACCACCGACGTCAGTTCCAACATCTTGATGGTGACGATGGGCGGAACCAAGAGCCACAAGGTGCCTTTCCTCGCCTTGGGACGAGGGCTCGTCTCCAAAGGGCACAACGTCACGTTTCTGAACGCATTCCCTCCAGAGACGGTGTTGAAAGGGTTGGAGGAGGTCACCCCTCCAGGTCTGGTGTTCTATGTCCGCAACTACACCAACTGGGACCTGCTGGGAGCGAGACTCAGAGGGGAGGAGCCTGTCCCGCCCGTGGACATAATGAGATACGGCTTCCAGGTGAGTTGTCTGTTCTTCGGATACTGGTGGAGATGGCCACTGTTAAGGACAAGTTGTGTCACACTGTGCTGCTACATTTTTCAGCTACTTCTTTGTCACATTGTGTTAAGGTACAGTAGCTCCATGGCTTCTTTGGTGCTGACTGACAGCTGACAGCTTTAAAAAGTTACCAGACCAAATTACGTATCCCTACGCCGAACTAGAGGATACGCAAAAACATGTGTTTAGCAGCTTTCCCTTTTGACAGTCAAAATCTAATTATATACCTACATTTTGACTGTCAGAAATCAGCTATGAGCTGTCAGTCAGCACCAAAGAAGCCACGGGGCTACTGTAGTGGCCATTAGTAGCGTCGAGTAGAGCAAATCACGTTGTTGTGTGGATTGGAACTCAACACAAAATAAATACAGCACACACGGATACAACCACGCAGTGATAAAATAACATTTGCTACTGCACGGCGATTACACTATCACACTGGGCGACTAGAGCGCTACTCGCTAGCAGCGATTGAGTCACGCGACTCTTAAGGTCGGCTACTGGCTAGTAAGTAGCGCCGACAGTTGAACATGTCCAACTTCTCTAGCTACTGGTTTTTCCCTTGCCGGCGAGCTCTAGTAGCCGCTATTTTTATGTTTCGGGTTTCAGAATTTTCCCAACTCTCTCCTATCGAGTGTGAAAAATTGGCTGGAGGAGGGCTCATACATGTATTTCTTTTGTTCTGTTATATTATTCAACGGATGAGTAATTACCTTCAAGAGCCCCTGAGGGCTGATGCACGTGTTGTTATCTAATTTATTCTATTTTTGGAACTCAAAATTTGAATTCACGAGATGGAAAACATAGAGCATTTCAAATACCTGTAAAGTCTGCTGACTAAGGATACCTGCTGAAGAGAGTACATTAGGTCGAGGATCGACAAGACCAAGGAAGCTTTCAACAAGAAGAGGGTACAGCTGACCAGCAAATTTAATTTGAAACTCATAAAGAAACTGATGAAACCCGCCTCGGTGGCGTAGTTGGCTAACGCGTTAATCGTGTTGAGCTCGACTGGGACTGGGACTGGGAGGACGGGGAGATCAAGGTTCGAATCTCGGTCGGGTGAACTGGGGGATGTTTTTACTAAACTGTTTTCCACTCTCCCTCCACGCAAATGCAGGTTCACTTCCTCTAATTCAACCTTCCTAATTCTCAATCCATTAGCGTAATTAGTACTTAAAAAAAGCGTATAACCCGAACGGGTAGTAAGACGCGGTGCTAAATAATAATAATAATAATAACTGATAAAATGCTGAATTTGGATCTTCGTGCTGTTTGGATCATAAATTTGGACTCTTAGGTAGATGGAAAATATATACTAGAATAGCTTTTAAATGTGTTGCTGGAGAAGACTTGAGAAGATCAGGTGGACAGACAGGGTGGCAAGTGAAGAAGTCCTAAGAATAGTGGGTGAGATAAGAACCAGTTTGGACGTGATTCTTAGGTGAAAAGCAAACTGGATTGGACATATCCTTAGAGGGGGCTGTTTTCTGCACGACGTCATAGGAAGAAAGGTTGAAGAAAAGAGGCGCTTTGGAAGGAGGAGGCGGAGGACAAGGGGCATTTACGGTCTAAGTTCACTGACATAAGGAATGGACCTGTCATAAAAAGGAATACTTAATAATAATAATAATAATTATAACTGATGTTTAGTCAAATTTGCTTGGAAAGTTAAAAAAAAACAAATATAAGGGATTCGGTTCACTGACATAAGCAGTTCATTTATCTAGTTATTTATTAGGTCCTTCGCTACTAACAACCTGTAGGTAAGTCATTTGCGTGCAGCTTGTAGCTCAGTATTTCTCAACTAACAGCTTGTGGCTCAGTCTTTATCAAATAACAGCTTGTACCTCAGTCTTTCTCAACTAAGCTTGTGGCTCAGTCGTTCTTGACTTACAGTTTATAGCTCAGTATTCAGTGATCTACTACTTGTAGTTCAGTAGCTTGTGGACCACAATCAAAGTATTATAACGAGTGGGGTAACCCGTTTCAGTGGTAGAAAGGCATCACTTTCGCAATAGACTGGGCTGTCGATAACGGGTGGATCAAAACTCAAATCCCGGTCAGTTTTTTTTCTAAATATCTTTCCACTCTCCCTTTACGCAAATAAACTTCCTCTAAATTCATTCTTCTTCGTACTAAACACATTAGCGTAAATTCTTTATCTGCGTATAACCCAAACCGGTAGTAATATGGGGTTCTAAAAAAACTAACCTCTTCCGTAACCCATTAGTGTAATTACTTCATATGCTCACAACATGAACGGGTAATGAGACACGGTGACAAAAAAAAATAGGGTGCACTACCAAGAAACTATTCTAACTGTTCTGGTTCCGGTTTGACTCTATGCTCTATAGGGACGCTAGAGGAGGTTGAGAGGTAGGATTAGGCACGGCATTGGTTTGTATTACTCATCAAGAGCTCCTCTTATATTCCAGGCATGCGAAGCTCTCCTATCAGACCCGGAGACCCACGACCTCCTGGACTCGGGCCGACAATACGACCTGTTGATCCTCGACGGCGCCTACCCAGAGTGCGCCCTGGGTTTCGCCCACCACTTCAAGGCGCCCTTCATGTACATCAACACGGTGGGCTTCTACACGGGCTCCTTGTCCATCGCCGGGAACCCCACCCCTTACTCCGTGACCCCGTTTTTCGGGCGAGCGTTCACCGACCACATGGGGCTGTTCTCCCGAGCTATGAACACCGGATACCACGTGTTGCTGCAGCTCATGCATGTGTTCATGGTGAGGTTCTTCCTTGAGGACGTCCTGAGGAACCATTTCGGACCATCCATGCCTCCCGTGTACGCTATGTCGAGGAATGTCAGTTTCACCTTGCAGAACGCCCACGCCACTGTCAGCTACCCGAGACCTTATCTGCCCAACGTGGCGGAGGTCGCCTGCATCCACTGCAAGGCACCCAAACCTCTGGACCAGGTAGATTTTAATTATTATAGTATCGAACCTTTATTTTATTTGGTGTTAAGGTGGGAGTAAAGGGAACGCGAGAAAAAGTCACTATTTTTGCAGATTTTATATCAAAACATTTTTCCGGCCAAAATGAATAAAATCTTGCTCCAGTAGAAGCATAGAGTTTAATTTTCTTCACATGTTGACCTCAACAGTTGTTAATTTTTTTTATCATGAGCATAGTGGCATTGGATGAGAGACATTTAAATTAAGAGAAAAATCTATTATTATATTTCAGGACACGTTATATAGATATTCATCAACTGTTGATGTCACCATGTGAACAAAATTAAGCTAATTTTATGTACTGGAGCTATATTTGGTTTATTTTGACCAAAAGCATGTTTTGATCTTTTAAAAACTGAAAAAACACTGGCCTTTTCTCGTGTTTGTTACATCCTTACCTTTGCTGTCATAGGTAAATATAAATTGAAAGTCGTCTATTGATACATAAAACAATTTTTTTTAAATCCCTTATTGGAATTAAAATAACGATCTTGGATGTATTTCAGGACCTGGAAGAGTTCATCTACGGCGCCGGTGACGCGGGGTTCATCTACGTGAGTATGGGGTCATCGGTTCGATCCGCCAACATGCCGGAGTACCTGCGACTTCTGTTCGTGCGAGCGTTCGCCCAGCTGCCTTACCGCGTGGTCTGGAAGTGGGAGGAAGGTGGAATGCCTGACCTACCTCACAACGTCAAGCTGAGACGCTGGCTGCCCCAACAGGACATACTAGGTAAGTGGCGACCACCATCACTTCCTCGGAGAACCAGTTATTCCTAGTATACGTACTCCGTAGCCGTCTAGAGTCCACAAGCAGAGGTCAATTCCACAGTAAAAGATCGTTCTGTGCATACACACCTGATTTGTACGGTCCTTAATCCGTAAGAAGAGGTCGACTTCACAATAACTTATGGCTCTATTCACAGACTATCAATCTGTAAGGTCCGTAGCAAGCCGTAGTAATATAATAAACTTTCTTAAGGAATGTTATTGCTGAAACCGTGCCAACCCGATGTTGCGCTTCTGTTTAGTATCGATAAAACCTTTCACACTTCACGGATTTTGCGTTAACTGGAATGACACTATACAGAGACTGGTAAATATAGTTTCCCCTATTTGTTCCCCTACTGTAAACCAGCTCTCTCAGTAGAGCTATAAACAAACTTGGATACTGACGTTTATGAATTTCTTCTAGACTATGCTAGCGTATTAAGGATTACTATGGAGAACTAATCACAAATATACAAATAAATGAGCATCGATATACAAAGTGAAATGGTCACAGCTTCTTTATTTTAACTAAAAATTATTAAAAAAAATTAAATTATCAGAATGTTGATTGTGTTTAAAGAATCGCTGAAATTATTTTATCGTATTGGGTTTGATTGTATAACGTATTATATTTACCCATTGGTTGGCAGTTGGCACGATATCACATATTTAAAGACACTTAAAGTGTGTGTGCACGGAATTAAAAAAATTATAAGAACATAATAATGTTTCAATATGGATACAAATATTATTCTACCTCAGGTTTAATGACCACACTGTAGAGGGAGTTTCATTCTTGCTATTGGGAAACAGCTTTCTCATTAACTTGCTATCACGTGGTTAAGCTTCAATAAAATATGACGAATTTTGCAACTCCGGATGTTGGACTTTGCCGGTAGCTCCTTCAAGTCTCGGCACAGTCATACAATTACACGCTTTAGTTTGTGTGCTCCTAATAATTATTACAAATATTCACCTATTGAATGATTTACTTTAGTTAGTATTTAGTTTAAATCATGTTTAACAGGGACAAAACAAGACATCTTGCGAATGTGGGGAATGCCAGGCCTCCGCCGTGGTTCGGATCCCACGTTAAACTGTAGGTCCTCTATTTCATCTAACAATCACCCTACCATTACGCATTAGCGTAAGTGCGTATAGCCCGAACGGGTAGTAAGACACGGTGCTAATAATAATAATAATAGGGGTCAAAAAGATTTATTGATCAAGTTAATATTTTGTGTATATGGCTTGGTTTTTTTGGCGCCAATATCTGCGAGATTAAAACATTTGTTCATTCGTTTGTTAGTAGTGTGCTGTTGAGAGCTAACATTTAGTACTACAGTTTTGAATAATTTTTATTTGTAGATTTTTAGTTTTAATTAAAGAGAACTATTCTAAAATTGTAGATTTTAAGATATATCAATTATGAATAAAAATAAATTAAAGGTATAAATTTAAACTTCATTTTAAATTTTATCAACTCTATAAACTGAAAGTTATTATAACCTTGAACTATGTTAATTTATTTTCCTCGCCCAATAAAAACTGTCACCGAAAGTGTTTGGCATAAAATTTACAAATAAAATATAAATCAAATATTTGGAAAATAACTGATCAAAAAAATTACATTTAAGTGAAAGTGAAGTCATTTATCAAACTCATAAATATTAGAATAATTTGGGAGTGTAGAGAACGCGAGTTAAGAGAGTGCTTTTCGCCATTTGTATAGACAAACTTTTTTTTGGCCAAAATAAGTAAAATATTTATTCAGTAGAAAAACAGAGTTTAATTTTCTACCCATCGTGACATCAACTGTTATTGAATATATGTCATGAGAATAACCGCATTAAACGAGAAATTACTTAAATGAAGAGAAAATGTCATTAATTTCCAAGACACCTTTGACAGATACTAAAAAACTGCTGGTATGCGAAAAAAAATTATTAAATTATATACATCTACTGGAGTAATATTTTATTTTCTTATAACGAAAAAAACTTTTATTTATTATTTAACACCACTTCTTATTACACTTCAGGGTTTGAGCGTTATACGCTTAAGTATTAATAACGCTCATGAGTTTGGAATGGGAAAGGTAGAATTTAGAAGAAGTTAACCCACATTTACGTTGAGGCTAAGTGGAAAACCTTTTAGGGAAAACCACCCCTTGTTCACGCGACCGAGATTTGAGCCTTGATACCCCTGTCCTCGGCAATCTAGCCCAACGCGAATCTAGTGCGTTAGCCAATCATGCCACCGAGGTGGGTGAAAAAGTGTTTGATATAAAAACCGTAAAAATACTGCGCTTAGATCGTGTTCCCTTCACTCCTTCCTTGAGGACTTGACTTGAGGGGCAGTAACTCGGAGGCTATCTCAGAGGAAGAGCACGTACCGTTGCTTAGTTATGTAGGAAACATACAATGAAACAACGTAAAACCATTTATATAAAAGCATCCTTGATATCATAAGATGGAGAGTCAAACCTTGGTCCCTTTGTCACTGGTGATGAGGCTTATTATGTATATGACGCTTTAGATCGATTTTGTGAGTGGTATATAATAAAAAACACACAATTGAACCCACACTTTCGTTAAGGTCACCGTAAGTTGCGCGCCTTCCTGACTCACGGTGGGCTGCTCAGCATGTTCGAGACGGTGTGGCACGCGGTGCCGGTCGTCACAGATGCCAGTCTTCTGCGACCACGACGCCAACGCCGCCAAGGCCGAGGTGGACGGGTACGCCCTCAGGCTGGAGCTCCACGAGCTGACGGAGGAGAAACTGCTCTGGGCCCTCAACAAGGTCATTCACGACCCCAGGTGAGTTGAGCCCCGTCGTGAGAAAGTGACGGTATCAAAGAGGGAGGTCATGTGTGAGGGATACTTACCCTAACACCACTCTACTGGCTCATACTGTACCTGTGATATGCTGGCATCACTTAGTAAGACATTCATTAGTGAGGTGTTTTCTGAATTATATTCCAATGAGAGGAATGTAGATCATATCATATGCATGACTGCTAAAGTGGATCTAAGGGAGTTTAAAATATCACACTTACATTCTTAACCGGCCCTGCTTTCCCTGGCAACACTTCACGACACAACCCCGCTCCACACCCCTTTCCACTAGGTTATATACAGTAGCTCCATGGCTTCTTTGGGTCTGACTGACAAGCTCACAGCTGACAGTCAACATTTAGGTGTATACCTAAATTTTGACTGTCAGAAGTGAAAGCTGCTAAACACGTGTTTTTACAGATCATATGGTTCAGCGTAGGGATACATAATTTTGTTTGGTAACTTTTCAAAGCTGTCAGTCAGCACCAAAGAAGCCATGGGGATACTGTAGCTTACTGGGCTTAGGTAGTACAACAAAAGTTTCTGTTGCAGGTACCGAGAGAGCGCTAGACAACGGTCCTTACTGCTGCGTGATCAACCGGAGCACCCCTTGGAGCGGGCCGTCTATTGGACAGAGTACGTGCTACGTCACAAAGGGGCGTATCACCTGCAGTCGCCTTCTAAAGACCTGAACTGGCTGCAGTACTACCTGGTGGACGTGGCCTGCCTGTACCTCGTGTGTACAGCCACCGTCGCCTTTCTCACGTCCACCCTGTGGAGTTTAGCCACCAGGAAGAGATTGTTTGCAGCCGTCTCCAGACTGAAGGTGGACTGAAGAGGCGGCTGGGGGAAGAAAGTGAGGTTATTGTTCTGACCCTATAAGAGGCCGTTTGTTGACTTTGGTGGTATCACACGGATACTGAGGGAAGTAAGACCCGACAGAGGATCTGGACGACGCTTCGGTAACCTTCTTGCCAAGTGGTCATCCTTAGAAGTATAATATAAAATGTGCATGGGATGGCGTATCACCACGTCATCCAGAACTTGTTTTAATTGTATCTGTGAAGAACTATTCTCAGTAGATAAATCAGTATCCGGGTATAGGTGACAATACATTCTCGTAAAAGGTATGGTATAATTTTATTACGAAGAAGTACCTAGAAGAAATTTTTTCCTGCTATAAAGTAGATTGTTTGGTAGGAAAAAAAGGCCTTTCATATGGCTATACGCGAGAAAATTTGGCTGTAGGTGCAAAATAGTATGTGTGTTTGGTAAATGGGAGCTGTATAGGAGAGTTTCACTAATCTCTGCTTACCCTAGAAACCCACCACTACACGCCTCTGTAATAGCACTAGATGCAGACAAAGAAATCCTATAAACCTTGCCTATCAAAGCTATGGCAGCCATATTGCCAAGCATTCCACCATAGCTTCGTGATTGCAACATATTCAGATAGAGGCTATATCCAAAACCTCTGCTTATGCGTCATTAACTAGCCATGCACCCTTGTCAGTTGTTAAGGACTTGAATGACTGTAGATCTGCTCAAATTGTCACTAGAGAAGTCATTCGAACCATTCTACGTCTTCGTATCCAAGGACACATGTAATTCGCCTTCGCCACGTTCTTGCACGGCCTTGATGAAGTGTTTGACTGGCATTTTTTTTTTTTTTAAATATCCGATAAATCATTGGCCTTTACGTTTTCCACCATCTTAAATCACACGAAAATCATAATAGTTACAATTTATTTTATTGTGATAGTAAAGGAAAAATATTTTAGGGATGAATTAATAAAATCAATAATTCGTTTACTATGGAAATTCTTATTCTTAAAAGCCAATAGATAGCGTTAGATGAAATTGGGGTTCTAAGATAGTTGCTAGGTGGTACCACTGTGGTACCAACAATCGCTAAACTTTCATAAAGTGTGTGACAAGTGTTTTTTTTATCAGGTTGATGATGAAAAGATACTTTCAAGGATCTTAAAGGCACTACAGATACCTCTATAAACACACTACAAACCTCGTCTCTAATCGAATAGTAAGATGACTAACCTGTTATTTAATATTAATAAAAACCAAAGTGTTTCAGGTCCGTATTTGTAGTCTAATCTCGATATTTGACCAATCTACCGGTAAACGAAGCACAAGCAGTCCAGGTCAAATGGGACATTAGTTGACGTCTAGATTCTTACTTTATGACCCTTATACCTGCTATTGACTATTCATTGGGCTTTAGAACGATAATATAGAGACCTATTTTAAAACTGAGATAATGCATACGTAATAAAAAATAAACAACTTCACCATTACTAGATATATGGGTGTGTTAGGCTGTCCAACAGAGCAATTGTATAGTTTTCGAGTGAGTCAGAATTGTCAACTACTATGATATCATTGAAGATCTGGGGGATTTATTGAAACATTGTGTAAACAGTAAGATGGACGAGTGAGAAGGAGAATATAGTCAGTCTTCAGTGGAGAGAAGCAAGATGTTCTAATCCTTTCTACTTTCTCTGATCGCCACACAAACCTGTTTGTTTAAAAATGCAGATTTATCATTACCTGTTAAGCGACTAAAGTCTCGGAACTCATCTAATCAGATTCGCGAATCTAATGCGGCAATTCACAGTAATGCCGGCCTTTAATGACCTTTAAAAAATTAGTAGGACATTTAATTACGTGGGTATAGGATTCGCACGTGTGTTCTGTCGCTCTTATACGTGATGTCAAATACGTGAAAGTTGGACCAGTAAGGTAACCACACTTAGTAAATTTGAACTGTCGAGAAAGTAAAAAATAATTAACGTTAATGGGTAAAGGCATTCGCTTTGTCTAGTATTATTTTCGAGTTTTATATAACGAATTATTACGAAACTTGCCTTCCCCAAGAATACATTTGAGAAATAAATGGTACCGGGCAGCCCACATACTTCATCTCTCTTTTAACTTAATATAGATACATTTAGTAAAAATTTGAAATTTGTGAAACGAAATCATATAAATAGTTTCAGAAACACTCCACCAAAGGGCATAAAAGAAATAGTATACACTTTTATATACACATTTATAAAAGAGGAACATTTATGTCCACCAAAGAGCTTAACAAAAGATATCTATTTGTCTGATCGCTTCATAATATATATATATATATATATTTTCTTATAGCTCAACAACTTTTGGTTCTATAAAATATTTTCCAAATAAAATATTTTAATTTTGAATAGTACTGAAATCTTAAGATGATAAGTTTTTTGTATCTCAAATAGTTGCGGAGATATAATCAAGTTGGAAAATGTCAGCTTACATAAAATACCCTTAAAATTAATTTTCATGGATCGCATAAGAAAATCAATTTTTTTCTAATGTTAAACAATAGCGAGATACAAAATTTAATAAAAATCTTTATAGCCAATTTGGATGAATTCAATTTTTTTTTCTATTTTTGTCCTGCAGTAAACTACCCTTAATTTAAGGGTTGGATAATATAATTACAAAATCACACATGACATGTCGCCATTTATCAAAACTATGAACTAGATTTTTTTTTACGATCACAATACGTCTCTCTCCAAGGCGTCAAAATAAAATAAATATTGTGATTGTTCAACCTCCTGTGCAAGAATGTCTGCCAGACTTATCCAGTATCCTCTGGTTTATTAATTACCTCCAATTATTGAGATAATGTATTGATGACACCATTGGCACCCCTTGAGGTGTGGGTGGGGTGGGGTGGGTGTGTGGAGTCAGTAAATAGACTCCACCCCCCTACCCGAAATGATTAAAAACTTAGTTATAAAGCTAAAATTAGAGATGTGTCAAATCCTCTAGTTCTCGAATGAGATTTGTATTTTTCTGAACCTCGAAGACAACTTGTTTTGTTGCTCATTGCATTAGAGCATTAGTTTGTAGTGTGTGAATGGAGATGCTGTTCGTTCTTTAAAATCACTGAGATTTACAAAGGGATATTGACTTCTCTTGATATAGACAGAGCTATATTTACCTCATTTGATATAGACAGAGCGATATTGACAACTCTTGATATAGACAGAGCTATATTTACCTCATTTGATATAGACAGAGCTATATTTACCTCGTTTGATATAGACAGAGCGATATTGACCTCACTCGATATATACAAAGTGATATTGACCTCACTCGATATATACAGAGTGATATTGACCTCTCTTGATATAGACAGAGCGATATTTACCTCGTTTGATATAGACAGAGCGATATTTACCTCTTTTGATATAAAGAGAGCGATGCTGACCTTTCTTGATATAGACAGCGATATTGACAACTCTTGATATAGAGAGAGCGATGTTGACAACTCTTGATATCGACAGAGCGATGTTGACCTTTCTTGATATAGACAGAAATTTGACCTCTCTTGATATAGACAGCGATATTGACAACTCTTGATATAGAGAGGGCGATGTTGACCTTTCTTGATATAGACAGCAAGTTGACCTCTCTTGATATAGACAGCAATATTGACAACTCTTGATATAGACAGAGCGATGTTGACCTCTCTTGATATATACTCCATGTTCATTTTGGTTGCATGAACGGAAATTAAAGATAAACAATCAAGCATTAGAGAGTATTTGCATAGAAGTGGCTTAAGACACCTTGACACTAAACTGCTTGAAAAGTATGATACCTGCCATTAACTCACACCTGTAGGAATTTTATCCAAACATTCTTAGGTTGAAGATTATTTCTGATTACAAGTATAAAAGACAGAGGATATGCAATAAATTTGTTAAACAAATGCAAGTATTTACAGCAAGATAAATGTTCCACGCTTGCCAACTTGTCGATATCACTATATCAAGCTCGTATCCGACAGGAAACCTTTATGGTTTAATTTATAGAGTTTTTCAGTTAACGTTAGCAGCAGTGTGCACTGAAAAAGGCCTATGTGCAGGAGATATAGTTTATTCAATAATATATAGTGATGGTGCCTACTTATTTACTTTGCTCTTTTAACTACGAAATTTCACTCGAAAAGTCCTTGAAAACGAGATATTTCTACCTTTTCATACCATTTAAAAACTTATGTAATATTTTTTAATCCTAATGATATCTGTTGCTATTTTAAGATAACAAAACACATCTTAAGTTACGAGGGATTTCAGGATATCTGCATAGCGTGAAAAGGAAGGTGGTCACCCCTTAATGCAAAATAAGTAAGCACACATTTGATTTACATAATATTTATTGTTATTAATTTGTGTTTAATTAATATGTGACAATAAGAAAAGAGGTTTCTTGCCAAGATAGGTATTGCTGATACCATAATTGACTTTAGGATAATTCAAAGCTATTAAATATTAATTTTTATGAACAAATATTTAAATATATGTTACTGTTTTTCACTTTTGTATTTTAATTATTTTTATGTTAATCTTTCTTCTTATATCATGTTATATTTAATAATATTAGATAGTATATATTTGATTAATATTCAGGCATATATTCTTTATTTTATTTATCATTCAGTAGAAAATAATATATTCCATCAAGCGAACATGATTTCATAACTTTAGCTGATATTTATTTATTTAAATATTATACGTCTGATTTTTGTAGTACCCTTTAAACAAATCCTCTTTATCCATCGCAAAACGTTGGTTCAGCAAAGGAAATAATATCATACACTCATAAATACCCTTAAGGATTAAGAATCCTGTCTTAAAAAAATACAGTAAAGAGTTTTTTTTTTATTGATATGTGTCTTTCTTACACATGTCGTTTCTCATGAACATGTTCGTGATCAATTGTCTAGGAATAGCCAATTTGAATAACGTTCTCCCATAAACCTGTATACACTTTAATTGTTATATTAGTATAACTCGTTACCTCACATATGTCTGCTTCGGTTTTGCGTGTGTTTACTTACGCTCATTTAGATGTGGGTTTGGCTGTGTGTACAACCTATAGACCATCTACTGTAGGAGTGGTGGTAGCTCGCAGTTGACAGAAGATGTTTATTACAAAAATTGCTTGAAAGTCATTAATGTTAACTCATGGGAAAATAATAATTATTTCCTTAGTAATACTATATTATCAATCAAAAGTGTTAATAAACGCTTCTAATAACACATGTCTAAGGATTTCTGTATAATTGTTTTTTGTAGTCAATCAAAAGAACAAAACCTATTAATTAAACTATTCATGTTTTTTGTTTCACGTCTGAGGTAAAAAGGAATATTATAGTCCATGAAATAATAAATTATAAAGTACAATACTCACACTTGTATCTTCTTATAACTGGCAACGAAAATAAACACATATTTTTTTATAAACTAGACAAAGGGCCATACAAAATATAAGTCTCAAAATAAAACGTTTTTATTAGGAAAACACACGCGCATGAACACAATGGAAAACAGTTTGTATGACGTCATCAAACGCGCCAGTTTCATCCGGTTTGCCTACTTAATTAATGAATAGAAGGAATCTTTTTAGAATTTCTTGTTTGTAAATATTTTTAAGTGAATTTCAATTTATTTATTTCACACGTTAACCTTTCAAAGTATTGGAAATATTAGTAACTATATTTTGTATATACATTAGATAAATGTTATGATTGGAAATAATTTAAAATAAAAACCACATCAAGAAATAAGACAATGTTCAGTGTAATAGAAAAAATGTATTTGCTTAACTTGGAAACAATGTCGTTTATAACTCCACTTCCACAATAAAATAAACATCCGTATATAGTTTATTTTCACAAGTTTGTATCTGAATAGTGTAAGAACATTTAAAAGGAAAAAATAATTAAAAAACAAATTGTTTGTTTGAAAAATTTGGCTGCTAAAAGTGACAGAAATTTAACACATGTTCTTGCGGATTATTATGTTTTGGGGAATGGATACATGAGAGTATATCTGACAACTTTTCCTGATAGCTATTACCACTCCTGCGCTGGATAGACTGTACAAACTATGTGTCCTGTATTGGAGTAAGGGTTTCATACTACACCCTTGTTATTCCATGTGTTCCCGATCAAAGACATTTAAAGGATGGTTGGGGGGAAGTTTTAGGGGGTTTGTGGCAACAGTAACATTAGGGCAACATTATAGCTGTTGACATTTGGACTGTATGACACTATTAATATTAATTAAAGGTAATGCCATCAGAATTGACCTTAAACATACAAACATTCGGGGCCACTAACTACGCCGTGTTTGTTGGACGGTTTGTAAACATGGCTGGGATTGATAAAGGGCCCAACCTTTTACTTTTTCCATCGCATCTCACTTTTCGTTCGGGTTATACTCAGGCAAATTATTTACTCTAATGCCGTAGGAATGAGAAAGGTAGAATTTAAGGAAAATATACAAACACTTACGTGGAAGGAGAATGAGAGAGTATTCAGGGGAAACCACTTTCTTTAAACCCTGATGGTATTTGAACTCCGACCTCTTTATCAATAGCACACGATAATAAACATTTATACCATGTTCCCACCAGCACGGGAGGTGATACTTTATATCATGGGTGACAGGGGATAAATAGAATGCTGTATTTATCTCCGTGTTTGTTTGTCAACTATATGTTAGAGATAAATTTAACAAATATGGAAACTCCGATGAAGCTATATAGAGCCTAGCTATGTAAGCCTAGTGGTTGTTTTTATAATATATATATATCCTTCTTCACCTTTTTTGATGTCTTCTCATTACTTTATTTGGGATATTTAATATACACTTTCTGAACTTACTGATTAGATCAGCACATAAGAATTTCTATAATCGAGATCGAAAGGAATTACTAATTTTGCCCGGAGAAGTGTTTTCATATTCCTTACAATGTTATTTTACACGGCACATTCTACACGGGACCGGTGGCTTTGTTTCCACTCCAATGGAGGTTGTGCCACGGATATTTTTTTTTATCGAGCAATACAAATTTGTTGAACCCGGCTGAGTGTGAACCTATCATCGCTGGCTCCTGAGGCGAGAACTTTACCCCAAGACCACCAAGGTCAGCTTTTTTCTGTTAAAATTGATAATAATAATAATAATATTTCGCACCGCGTCTTATTACCCGTTCGGGTTATACGCTTTAAGTACTAATTACTCTAATGGATTAGGAAATTGGGAAGGTTGAATTATAGGAAGTGAACCCGCATTAGCGTGGAGGGAGAGTGGAAAACCATTTAGGAACAACCACCCCCGGTTCACCCGACCGAGATTCGAACCTCGATCTCCCCGTCCTCAGCAGTCGAGCTCAACACGACTAGCGCGTTAAGCCAACTACGCCACCAAGGCGGGTCAAAAATTTACAATATTTCCCTATATAATTAGTGTTCTTTTATTAGTATTGATAATACCCATTAAAAGTTACAGTTGCAGATTACATGACTTGACGTATGAATACTTGAAAGTAGCTCGAGTACCTTTAATAGCTGCCCTTCCTATGAAAATTGGACTGTGCAATACAATTGTATTAATAAAAACCCTTCCCCATCATTCGATAAATAGGAACAAATCTCGTCGAATAATATATCTTTAGGAATGCGTTTTCAACGATTTAATAAAATACCTTAAATACACATCGAAACACAGAATGAATGAATTTTCAGACAATCACAGAAATATTGAATAGTGTTTATTCTAATATGTCCCAAAAAATGAAAGTACTTAAAAGTATATAATAGATACAGAATTACTTTGATAGTTCAGTTTTATTTATTTCCGCTGCTAGCCCTGGTAAAGTAATTTATATTATCTTAAATGCTAGGATTTTTTCATATGTAATATGTTTTTTATATATTTTACTATAATTAATAAAGTTTTGGTTTCATTAAATATATTTTAATGTGGATTTTACCACAGTTGCAATATATTTTTTTTTAAAGTGAGTGATGTTGACCTGACTCCCACAAAAGCTTTTCACACATTAATACTTTCTATGATTGGCTGAAACGATTCCAATTCATTTAAAGATTAAATTATATTTAAATCATGTTTGATTCATAAATATTTTTATTGTAAATTAACTGTCATTAGAATAAACGAAGAACGTGTAACTCAGTAATCTAATAACTACCTTTATTAGTAAACGGGAAGTAATTTCAGGGACTCGCATACCACTAGTGTATTACTACCATTGAGGGAAATTGGTTTATAATTATAACACGTTTAGAAATAAATAACATGCAACATATAAATCTTGTGGTGATTTAGTTGATCGTTTAATAGATCAAATAACAATTCAATTTTACACATCAGTCAATAAGTTTTGCTGAAATGAAGCTCTGGAAATGGTGAAGCATTGAATTGTATATTTTTATTATTAAAAAAAAGTTACTATCGCTTTTTTATCTATTATTATAAAGTTATTTATTAATGAGCATTGTGTTTCCTTAAAAACTTCCCATTAACTTTATTTCTTAACTCTATCGCAAATTGAAATTATTTACAATTAAATATTGACATTTATAGACAAAATATTTTCATTTAATTATTTAAAATGTACACTGATATCAAGCATTTCTTAAATATAAAAATACTTATCATTTTAAATACTAGCAATTATAATATGTAGTATAACATTTCATTTAACTTTCGTTATTTTAGATCATACATTATTATCATTTTCTTGTTTTAAGCAGAAACAAATGTAAATATATATATGTATATATTTGCAAGTGAATATCATATTATTTTTTAAAGTGTTATTTATACGATTATTTTGTGTTTGCGTGTGTGATAAATATGCTGTAGTGTTTGTATGAACTTTGTAATATATATATATTGCATTTTGAAGTACAAATTATCAAATAATGTGAAATATATTTTGTGTTACATTAAATAACGAGAAAAAAACTAATGCACTATACTATCATTATTTTCCTGCATTTATAAAACTTCTTATAACCATTGTAACTTTTGAACCTATATTTTTACACACATGTATTTACAAAACATATCAAATATACCATTGAACGCACCTTTGTAAACAAAACTATAATATAGTACATATAACACACTCCCAAAAGTGACTAACAATTTCACTATGCATTAGTTATGAAAATGATACAAACCATTTACATATAATACATTTTCAAGGATAATTTACATTATGTCTAAACATTACTTTATATTAGACTGGTTTTTTGTGGGCATTTTCACGCTGATACAGGTTTAGCGAGATTTATTTCAAACGTATTTACTTTTTATAAACAGGCGCAGGGATTACTCTGCATTATAGAGATTTTAAACAAATATATGATAAAGCATTCAATTAAACATTTAAGTTCAAAGTCCCAAAATACATATTATTTAATATTTTAAGAAGTAATTTCAACAATAATACAATATTACTAGTTTAATTATTTTGTAAAAACATAATATATATGCGTATGTAGGATGCATCAGTTATAGCTTAGTATGTGAATATATTGTCCAGTACTAAAGTACCATTGCACAAGGAACACCCAAATGTACTAATAGTACATTCTATCCCCGTTCCGGTGAGATGAGGTGATGGTGATAGTGAGTACCAGGGTATGGAACCAGTGTAAATACTTACAAACTAACTTAGTTCTAGTTAACCAAACCGTGGTGACTGTTAGGGTAAATTTTATTTCAGGAATATTAACCATGGTTTCAGCCAGGAATCCATTCTGGGAGTCCTAGGTTCGTAACCAGGTGCACTAATCACTATACTATGGAGCCTGATATTTTGTAAAGATAAATTTGAATAAAGTGTCTCGGGAAAAAATGATATTATGGTTCCCAAATTAATGTAATTGTTATACATAAAATAATATTGTTCAATTTTAATTTTTTAGCACCGCGTCTTATTACACGTTCGGATTGTACGCTTTGTAATGTTTAAGTTATTGGTTTTAGGGATACGGAAGGTTATATTTAAAGTAATTGTACCCACATTTATCTGGAGATAGAGCTGAAATCCATTTTGGAGTTTACACGACCGAGATTTGAATCTCTAGATCCCCGTCATCGGCAGTCTAGCCTACTGCAAGAGTAGCGCGTCAGACCATGCGGCCACCGAAGCGGGATGTATGCAATATGTAATACAGATTAAGTTGGCTAATATGTTATATAGTAAAAACAATCTGATATCAAAGTTGGTTTTGAACTAAGGCTGTGTAGTCAATAAGCCAAGCCTTCAACTCAAACTCCAACTTTTTTTAAAATAATATCTGACTCCGGCTACTTAATAAATAACTAAATTAGATTAATTAATAAGTAATAATAAATTTACTACGATAAAATTATCCAATGCAGTTTACTTTATGGAAAGCTTCCTAGGCACTAAATTTATATTTGGATACATTTTTCAAACCAAATTACAAATATTAGTTCTAAATAGTAAAAAAAGTATGAAATATTGTTATAGTATTATAAGTTTTATTTTTAAGCCAAAGTAAGAGTCGGTACATTATTATAGACTCCAACTCCAAAGCTCTAGTTTAAAGTTCTTATTTCAGAACATTTTTTTTTGCTGTTCCGGCTGTTTATCCCGGTAGTCAGTTAAACAAAGTTCGGCTATACGGTTACTTGTAGCACAGCTGCCTTAATTAGTCGTTGACGCCTTAAGGTGGGGTACTAGTGATCTTGAGTTTAGGGCAGTATTTTTGAAGATTTTATAGTATAAACTTTTTTGGCCAAAATAAATAAAATATTTCTTCTATAGAAACATAGAATTTTGTTTTCTGCACATGATAATCTCAACAGATCTTGAATATCTGTCAAAGGTGTCCAGTAATTTAATGACAACGATATACTCATGACAGATATTCAAGGTATGTTGATATTAGCATGTGTAGGAAACTAAACTCAATGTTTCTATGGAAGAAATATTTGATTTATTTTGGCCAAAAAATGTGTATGCTATAAAAATTGCAAAACTAATGTACTAAACTCGCGCTCACTAGCAAGCCACCTTAAAGAGTTGCTTTTGGCATTCATTTATGTTTCAGGGAGGACGTAGGCCAATTATTAAATAAATGGGCCATTTTGTTATTTTTCTCTAAAGTTTTCTTGTTTTTTTGTATTAATGGTGTTTATTTCATAACTAAATGTAGTATTTGTTTGTACAATAAGATTTGCTCAACAGACATACAAGTAAAACAATAGACTATTCAACAGTTTTTGCACTCAATGGAATGAGTGACAAATATTATCCATTAAAAAATGAATTTGATTGAGAGTTGGTTAAAACTTATTCTTATGTGGATCTGTCCTAAGACAAGTACCAACTGTGATTTTGTTTGGTCCTGAGCGTCTTAGTTGTGAATTTTGGGCGAGAAGTACGGGTGTGGGTTAGGTTACCATTTTATTTATTACTTTCTCTCTATTTTACAGGTAGAGAAAGTAATTTGATCGTAAAAAAAATAGAACTTGAGATTTTGATGAATATTGACGTTTCATGACCCCCCGAATCCTAAAAAGTGGTTTTTGAATTCCCGTCTGTCTGTATGTACCTCCAACTAGAGCCCAAACTATTTTACCGATCAGGCTAAAACTTAGTATCTGGGGTTTTTATAAGGCTGCCCCGAGGGGTTTTTGGAATTGGATATCTAACCCTAAAATTAAGGGTAGTTTACTGAAAGGCAAAAAGAGAAAAAGTCTATTTTCTTAAACTCGGCTTTAACGANATTACTTATCACTACAAATATGTAGGTCTATTTATAATACAAATATTTTATTTTAAGCGTATTTTTATAAAACCAATAACTTTCAAGCTACAAGCAAATATATATAATTTTTAACTTTTCGAAAACAAAAGGTAAAATATTTCAACCGTAAAAAATATCTAACCTGAAATATTGATGGATGTCGACGTCTCATGACCCCCCAAACACTAAAAAGTGGTCTTTGCAATGTCATTTTTCTGTGTGTGTCTTTAAACTTAAAATTAAGAGTAGTTTAATAAAGGGCGAAAAGATAAAAAAAAATGTAATTTTTTCAAAATCCTCTCTCTAACGATTTTGATTAAAATTGGTATCTAGGCACTGCTCAAGATTATAAATAGGATATTTTCATTTTCAAATGAAAATGACTTTTAGGGTACTTTATAGAAGCACAAGTTTCCGTATCTCCACAACTATTTGAGATACTAAATAACTTATCATTGCAAAATTGTAGTACTATTAAAAATAAAAAACTTTTATATGACATCTATTTTTATAAAGCCAACAGTTTCTGAGACATTGGTAAATGTAATACAATTTTGTGAGATTTAGTTGTAAAAAGATACTACTTAAGTTTTAACGCAATAATTCTGCAATGCCATAGGTATTTAAATATAAGTAAATCTCTCAAAAAGTGTATGTTATTTTTCATTGAACCTCTTAGGATAAATGTTTGTACAACAATGATCTATCTCTATTTTAAACTCAATAATCAATATTTACATTTTTTTAATTGGTCAAAATGTATAAATGAGAATTTAATAGCAATATGATGGCATGAATATTTGCAACATCTAATAAAATAAAATGTCGAAAATTTTAACCGGAATCTGAAATTTTAATATGAAGTGTTGACACTTGTGGACCCAACATTGATAATTTTTTATCGGTATAAAGATACAAATGAGGACATTAATTCTTTAAAAATAAAATTATTAAATTTTAAACCAGTACTCAAAAATGTTTTACTTAAATATTGTGCAATTTATTCTTGGGTTTACTAGTGTATATTATTTCGTTTCACATAATATATTATGAGTTTTGAGTAAATATCTTAACTTTTAAACAATTGAGCGAGAAAGTCAATGAGGAGTTTTAAAGTTTTATAAAATAAAATTATAAGTTTATTTTTTAAAGATGATTAATAAATGAATTCATATAGCATTTATTTACATTATAAAAATGTGTATATTTTGCTTCATATCATATGGTATGAACATTTAGCTTATTTTTCTATTTTTATTGTATTTTTATGCTACTGTGTATGTGCTGAATGCGATGAGCTTGTAAAGTAACTGGTGACTCCACCAAGCAACTGGTTCATTTGGGGAATCTAAAGAATATATTTACTATTTCATATACTCGCCGAACGTTCAACAAAATCACCGGCGGGTTTACAAAACTACCATCGGCCAATGTTAATAAGTCACATCAAGCCATAGAAATTAGGTTTGGTTAGGTTAAGAATCAAATAGCCGAAGCTATTATTTATACTTTTTATTGAGGGCATGGGACGATTCCTGGATTGCTCAGTGGTTAGAGCATTTGCGTACCAAGACAAAGGTCCCGATTTCGAATCCCGTGTACAGGTGTCGTTTTTAAATGTTCAGAATTGGTTAGGTTAGTTTAAGCGGACTTAGGCTAGAATATGTTACTTTATATAAGGTTAAGCTGGGTAAGGTTAGGCTAGTTTGGATTTATGTCCCATACTTTCGTCCACATACATATGTTGTTTTATAAAATAACCGTTAAATGTGGATAGTACAGTTCTACTCTCAGCATATTGCATTGGACAATTTATTAAATTATATTAGTAAATTTAGATAAATCTTAATATTTGTTAAATAGACCACTGCTTTCGGCGAATCTATACATTACACCATTAATTTGACAAAATAACAAATTTAGCACATTTGCATTGACATAATACTGTATATTATTAGATGTAGTTATGATTACTTTTTTACATGAATTATTAATGAAAATAACTCTTTTTATCAGGTACCGTACTTCGTTAAGAAAATTTTAAAATTATTATAACTAAATTTTTTTTATATAAAACTTAACATGTATGGTTTTTTGTAGCGAGAAAATAGACATGGATTAAACTTGAGTACTAATTTCGTGTGTGTTAAGAAACATCAGTCTTATCAAACTGTTGCTGACATCTTCAATGCTATTAAATTTGCTTACTTTCTTTTTTACGTTTAGATATCAAAATTTGCAATACACTAAACTTTGAATACGGGGAGATTAGCCTGGCATTCCTCACATTCACAAGATGTCTTGTCAGAGGTGAAGGAAGGGTTTGGTAATCAGATAAATATTTGCCGGGACTTGACAAAATAAATTTAGCACATTCGCATTGATATAATATACTGTATATTATTAGATTTAGTGATGATTATATTTTTTACATGAATTATTAATGGAAATAACTCTTTTTATCAGGTACCATACTTCATTAAGAAAATTTTAAAATTATTATAACTAAATTTAATTTTCTTATAAAACTTAACCTGTATGGTTTTTTGCAGCGAGAAAATAGACATGGATTAAACTTGAGTACTGATTTCGTGTGTGTTAAGAAACATCAGTCTTATAAAACTGTTGCTGACATCTTCAATGCTATAGCTTTTTTTTTGACGTATTAAATTTGCTTACTTTCTTTTTTACGTTTAGATCTCAAAATTTGCAATAAACTAAACTTTGAATACGGGGAGATTAGGATTCTAATTCCAGTCAGGCGAACTGAGGGTGTTTTTTCCTAAATTGTTCCCCACTCTCCGTCCACGAAAATGCGGGTATGTTACCTCTAAAATGCTTCCTCCCTACCTCATTAGAGTAGTTATCATATATGCGTGTAACCTGAACATGCAGTGAGATGAAAAGGAAAGTCTTGAAGTCTACCCGACGCTACTAATATCGCAGAGACCCTTCAACGGAGGTTATTCCATTGGATTTGGCCGCCAAAGCTAGCGGGTTTGACACAGTGGCGAACCCTGACCTTTTCTTGTAGTGGAGCAAGGCGGCCCCGGCGGCCAAAGCCAATCCTCCCCCCATCATTGTCCACTGAACGCCACTGAGGATGTTCAACGTGCGGAACAGGTTGTTGTTCAAATCGTTCACGAACTTGTCGCCCAATTCCAGGCCCTACAATCACACACACCGAATAAATCTAGGAAGTCCGAAACTTGAGCTCAGTTGGTATCGTGTTTGCTTCGTTAGGTAAAGGTCCGGATTAAATTCACGGAACGGCCGAATTATTTATCATTGGTGAAATGTTGGTTTCACCTTTCTTAATGATGAATTAATTGCCGGGTGGCTGGGTGATGTTTCTGTACTAGATTTAAGTTAGTTTGTAAGTCGTGTGCTGATTTAATCAGTTGGTTCAGAAAGTACATGTGAAATATTTCAAATAAAGTAAAAATAAATCTTAAGAATAGAATAATAATAATAATATTTAGCACCACATCTTACTACCCGTTCGGGTTATACGCTTTAAGTACTAGTTACGCTAATAGATTAGGAATTGGGGAAGTTGAATTAAAGGAAGTGAACCCGCATTTGCGTGGAGGGAGAGTAGAAAACCATTTAGGAAAAACCACCCCTAGTTCACCCGATCGAGATTCGAACCTCGATCTACCCGTCCTCAGTAGTCGAGCTCAACACGACAAGCGCGTTAGCCAACTACGCCAGCGAGGCAGAGATATAATTTTATAAATAGTAGTTGAATTTTTTTTAGCACCTAGTCTTACTAACCAACCATTCGGTTTACACGCTCATATACTAATTACGCTAGTGGTCTTAGGGATTTAAAAAATAAAATCGAAAGAAGTGTACCAGCGTTTGCGTAGAGGGAGCGCGGAAAACAATTTTGGAAAAAACCAGCCTCAGTACAACTGATAGAGATTTGAACCTTGATCTCCCTGTCATCAGCAGTCTACTGCGAGAGTTACGCCTTAGACCATACGGCCACTGAAGTGGGTTTGCATGGGATATTTTTTGTGTTTTGAAAGTTCACGTCTTAAAGAAAAGTAAAGGTATGAACGAAACCAACCTCGTTTATCCAAAATATGGGCAGGAGCGCTGAGGGAACTTCCTTCATCAGATCTATTTTGTCCACTTTATGGAGGAAAATGTTGAACTGGAGACGTCTGCGTGCCCCGAGTGGCGTCCCCGTCATCTGGAATCACATGACGTCACTTATTCAGATATCGCTCAGGTCGGGAGTTTCTAGTTTAGGCGTCTCAAAGTTAAGGGTTACCTAATTCAATAAACAGAATGAATAGTTTTTCATTTAAAAAAAATGATTGTTTTATAAAAATAATTTAAAACTATTTTTTTTACACAAGAGACGAACCTAATATGTCGTAACAACTGCGTAAACTTTATTACATTTCCTTTTAGCAACGCGTTTTACTACCCGCTCGGGTTATAGGCTTACGTACTAATTACACTAATCGCTTTAGGGACTAAGAAGGTTATATTTACAGGAAGTATACCCACATTTACGTAAAGGGAGAGTGGAAAACAATTTTGGAAAAACCCCTTTCAATTCACCTGACCAAGATTCGGACCTTGATCTCCACGTCATCGGCAGTATAGACTACTGGAGAGAGTAGCGCGTTAGATAACGCGGCTACAGAAGCTGGTTTGACTACACCTGAAATATATTTTGTATTTCCAATTTAGAAATTATTCGTGATGGACTTGCCACACTAGTGATTTAAGGTGATGGGGAAGGACATGCGTGTTAAGGTCAGCATCCCCACGGTTAAAATTATTTTTAA
This sequence comes from Timema poppense, assembly GCA_902141375.1. NCBI lineage: Eukaryota > Metazoa > Arthropoda > Insecta > Phasmatodea > Timematidae > Timema > Timema poppense. The sequence goes on from CABFOV010000996.1 coordinate 139,679, forward strand.
CCTACAAAATTAAAATACAGCTTCATTAGATGTGTTCTACATCTAGCAATATCAAAAGTACTTGAACATTAGTCAAGGAGTTAAAAATTTAACGGGATCTTTTGAAATTTAAGGGAAATATCCTGGTGAAATTCCTCAATTCCAATGGCCCATATCCCAGAGATATTGAGTTACAATAACTGTATCTATTGAAAAAATATAGTATTTATTTTTTCCAAAAGGATATTGTGTCATTAAAATTTTTGCAAAAATACGGACCACTACTCGCACTCCCTTCAGCCCCCTCCCGCCTGGAACAATGGAAATTTTGAGGTAGCGATACCTAGCGGTTACTTTGGTCTGTTATTACGTACCGGTTCAAATTCCATAAATATCTCGTGTTTTCTCTGCTCCGGATGTTGACCGATAACACTCCTCAAGTATTCCTCGTCCGTTTCATACATGTGAGGCAGTGTCACCACAAGGGGGGCACCTTAAACAGGTCAAAACAATGCACCTTAAACACGGTCAAAACAATGCACCTTAAACATGCCAAAACAATACACTTTAAACAGGTCAAAACAATGCACCTTAAACACGGTCAAAACAATGCACCTTAAACATTGTCAAAACAATACACTTTCAACAGGTAAAAACAATGCACTTTAAACAGGTCAAAACAATGCACCTTAAACAGGTCAAAACAATGCACCTTAAACAGGTAAAAACAATGCAACTTAAACATTGTCAAAACAATACACTTTAAACAGGTAAAAACAATGCACCTTAAACAGGTCAAAACAATGCACCTCAAACACGGTAAAAACAAAACACTTTAAACACGGTAAAAACAATTCCATCTGTTTATAAACAAAATAAGCATTTATTGATTTAAAATATATCTACACCTTTTTGTTGTCATACCAAATAACAAAAATAAACTTTAGTAATTAACATTAAGCTTTGGTAGCATGCTATTAATAATAACAGACACGGAAATCGAACACAAAAGTCTCTAGATCCATTTTCTTATCCACTAGTAATTTTTCAACTAAATTGACTTAAAGGGATCTACTTGTCTAATTAAGAACAAAGAGATTATCTCACTAAAATATGATGTTGTATCATTATATACATAAAATATATAATACATGTTTAGTTTCAAAAAATAATGAGTAATTTCAAAACAGACATAAATGAAACATTAAAAAAAAAGTGTTAGAAATTACATTTTATTCATCGTTATAGTGAGTATTATTTCTAAATAAATCTGTGAAATATATTTAATTACCTGCACAACGTGATAGCTCGAAAGAACCCTTCTTAAGACAAGTGTCCTCCGTAGGACAAAAACACTTTTCATCCAGGTTCGAACTCATGTCCCCTAAGGTAGCGGTGTAACGATACCCTTTGATACCTTTGTAAGTTGTGGGCCTTTCAAAAACAGCTGCAATGGTCCTAAAAGAAAGAAATAAGTTGTTTTAAAATAATTTTTGGTTGAAATAAATAAAATAATTCTCCAGTACAAACAAAGAGTTCAATTTTGTTCACGTGGTAATATCAACAGTTCTTGAATATCTGTCAAGAGTGTCCTGGAATTTAATGACAAATTTTTCTCTTGTTTAAAAAAAATTCTGTCATCAAATGCAAATATGCTCATGACAAATTCAACAACTGTTGATATCACAATATGAAGAAAATTAAACATTTTGTTTCTACTGGGGCAATATTTGATTAATTTTAACTAAAGATATGCCCAAATACTTCCCTTAACTAACGTTTCTTACACTCGAAACATAAAACTCACCCAAATCTTGTTTACTTATTCTAGATGATTCAGGACAGTGTTTTTCAAACTGTGCCTCGTGAGGCCCTTGGACTCCGCCATAGAAAATAGCATCATTAAATTATGATTGCTTTTTTTAAAAATCTGAATAAAGGACTCAGCCAGGGCATGCAATGTTTTCCGTTTGTTTTATAAACGTACAATTTAATTGAATGCCAGGCCTCCGCCATGGTTCGGATTCCACGTTAAACTGTAGGTCCCACATTTCTTCTCACAATCAC